>JAQZBX010075927.1:0-14528 GCA_029593785.1 Cabassous unicinctus
TCCAAAAGTCGTCAGATTATAAATTATTACAAGGTGGGCAGATGAATTGCTGAGGGCAAGAGATGGTAGAAAGCCACCTTGGTGTGGAAAAAGGAGCCCTATTACTCAAATTCCACTTTTCCACTGCTTGTACGTACCTGACTAAGTAGCCTTAGCACCTTGGACCTCATTTCTTCCTGTCGAATGAGGGAGTTTGACTACATGATTTTTTTTTAGTGGAAAATGTTAAATGTGAATAAGTGTGCAGAGTCATTTGGAGGCTGTGGTTGTTTTAAAATAATATTAATTTTCTTAAATAACAATATTAAAACAAGAAGATATATACAAGATAAACATTGTCCACAATTCTGTCATTTAACCCAGTCACTGTTTTCATTTGGATGGCATTTTCTAGTTCTTGATTAAAAGCATATTCAAGTTTTGCATAGTGACCCCAATTTTATAAGTAGAACCTTACTGTCTGCACTTTTATTTACAATTTCACCATGATTCCTTTTCCATTTTGCTACACTCCTTTCTTCTAATCTCCCCCACTCCCAAGCCCACCCAGCCTGCCACATTGTGCAGCTAAAGGAGATGCCTTCGATACGAGAGGTGCCCCCAGGAGTTGTGTGACACACAGCCATGAGTGCACCTCCTGGCAGCCCTTATGCCTGCAACAGTGTTAACACTAAATGGCTCAACTACTGCTGCCCCTAAGGACTAAATCCCATTTAAACAGATCTGCCTTAAGCTATTTTGACGCCATTCTCCATGACATAAAATAACTGCTATGATTAAACTCTAATGCCAGTCATTCTCTACTCTGTATAGAAATGCTGACCATAATGCAAGACTGTCCCACTTTTCTGCAATAAATAGCAATCTGCATATAACTGGAAATTCCTGAGACCTTCTCGGAAATCTATTTATCCTATTTGTTCTTTGAATTTTTTTAAGTGCATTCTTCCCCTTAAACAGCTTCATGGTCTATAGGCAAATACAATCTCTCCCTCTCTCTCTCTCTCTCTCTCTCTCTCTCTCTCTCTCTCCCCGCCCTCCCTCCCTCCCTCCCTTCCTCTCTCTTCCCCCCACCCCCACACACTCAGAGGAAAAAATTTAGTTGAATTATCATAGTATGCCATAATCAATTTTTGTTTAGTATATACTGAAATTCAAAATTATACCAAAAGCATGAAACTAAAAGAATCAATCATCCTTTATAATCCTCTTCAGGATTAAAGTAACTTGAACTGATGATTCTTGTTTCTTGTAATGTAAAAAATTACGTTATAGGGCCTGACAGAAATCTAGGCCATTGAAGGCTTGCTCTGGAGCCGCAGGGTGTCCTCTATGCAGGGATTTAATGGTACTAATTGTGTCGCAGTTCACACAGGTGTGCGGCTAGCAGTGTAAAGACTGTGTAATGCAGAATGTCCTAACACTGGACACAGGTCAGACTTGCACTTTGGTTCACATCTGTGATAAGCTGCTATTTGGCTTCTTCATTCACTATGTGCAAGCTTCCTGGGGCTGTGTGGCTTGGGGCAAGTTGCTTAACTTCTCCACGCCTCTGCTCCTTCATATGTCGAGAGGATGGAGCTGATAGTGCCTTCCTTAAACAGATGTGGAAAGGATCAAATCAAAGAATACATGGGAAATACAGGATAGTATAGTGATGTAGAGAAGTGCTATCCAACTCCTCATTTTATAGGAAGGTTTTGTCGTTCATCCGAATCGTGGATTCAGAGAAGATAATTTGCAGCAAATTGCCACCCGTCCATGAAAACATTCATTTGACTTGTGCCTCTGATCTGGCTTGCAGCTGGCCTGCTTCACTATGTACTTGCAGTGTGAAAATTCCAGTCACCCAGGGAGGCTGTGTGGCAACACACAAGCCTTTTCGCCTGCAAGTCCAGTTATACCCCAGGGTCAGTTGGTGAAGTCAGCTTACCACTTCAGTACTAGGCATGGGACCCTGTATGACATGGAGGAACCAGTTTAAGAAACTGTCATAGGAACCAGTCTCCCAGTGAGTGAAATGAAATCAGCAGCATCTGAACTTCTATATTGCCCTGTAATTGAAAACTGTTTGGCTCCGTGCTGTTTGCCAGCTTCCCAGAGGACACTTTGACCTTGTTGTTTTCATTTTCTATTTATCTGTTATCAAATATCTTTGGGTATTGTGATGCCAACACAACAGATCTCAGTGACAGATTTCCTTTCCATTGCAAAAAGGATCAAATGACAGGAATTAAAGCTGTGAAAAATATCTTACTTTAAAATGAATTAAAATAACTTTTAAAAAATGGTCTCTATTGTCATAGGCCTTAAAGCTGGAAAAGTCCTTAAGTTTTGAATGCAATGATTTCTTTTCTCAAAGGAGTAAACAGAGACTAAGAAAGGTAAAATGTATTTCATCCAAACGGACTCTTAACTACCTAACCCTGAGAAATTATTTTAGGATCTGATTATCTGACTTGTTATCTACTTGATTCAATTAGCTACATAATTGATCAAGCTCACTATGTAATCTATGCAACCAGCCAAATTCTACAAAATCATGATAGGGGTTTGTTTTATATAATGCACTACAGTTTTGATATGTTGTCTAAATTATTCTTCACAATAATTCTCTGATACATGTATGATAATATACCTACACCAAGATGAGTAAGTCAGAATTGGAAAGCATAGTTGGTTCCATAGCTGGCAAGCCTCAAGCCAAGTCTTCTGAATTCCTGGTCTATGTTTCTTCTAGGAAAATTTTCCTGGGGGTAATGAATAGCTTGCCTTAGGGGAGTTCTTTTAATGAGCTCAGGACTAGACCAACTGCAGATGGAACACATGTTGGGATCTTGTAGTAAGGCCAGTGCACCAGGAATAAAGAAAGGGTTTAGAGAGAGAAATTTCGTCATAAAATTAAGTTTCAACCACTTCTCTATATTGCTGAGACTTAGGCCTGCAAATACAAAAGTGTGGTAAGAAAAAGGTATTTGATTCTAGTTTCTGGAATTCAACCACATTTCCCCAAACTAGTTCAGCAGCATAAAGAAACATCTGAAGCCTAGCTCACCAAAAAAAAATGAAGAAGAAGAAAGGAAAAAACAGATTTTGTATGGTGTGAAGAATTCTGTCCTTTCCTGTCTTGAAGTATTACTATTTTTCCAGAAGCCAAAATACAAGTTGTAAAGCAGGAAAGCTTTTTATGAGACCAGCTAAACACTGATAGAGTAATTTACTCAAACGATACTTAACTTTTAATTATAACCCATAAAAGTAGATTAAAAGCAGGTGTTCTGGGGGGTATTAAGTTTCAGTAATGAATTAAATTTATTCTACCTAAAAAAATTGTCAGGACCCCCTCTTTGGTATTAACATGTCTTTTTATAGACACGGCTTAAAAATGACATATAATTGTGAATCATTGCAACCTCACAATCTATATAATATTCTTGCCTATATCATAACACATTTTTAAAATCTAAATAGATGTGCACTCTTTATATTTTAAGGTGGTTGTTTAGTTTAACCAACTGCAAGGGGAAAATGGTGATGGCCAAGGACTGGAAACAGCATGGTCTGACCTGGGCATAATCGGCCCTGGGGGAAACAGGTGAGAAAGTGAGGATGGCTGAGGCCCAACCCAACCCTCAACCCCCTACCCCCTGCCCTCCAGCAACACCTTTGCTAGAGCAACTTGAAGTGCACATCCACAGGGCAAATCCCTGAGGCCTGTTCTTCCCACTGGATTCTTTGTTTAGTCCCCAGAACACGCTCTCGGAATAGCTTGATTACCAGGAGGCAAGGACACATGGCAAAGGATGGGAAGAAGAGAAGGTGAGGGCAAAACCTCCTTATCACACAGTGGTCCTGTGGGTGAGGGTACAAAAGGGGAGGAGGCCGCTTTCTGTTGTGCGTGTGTGTATGCATTTGTTAATCATATTAGTTTTAAAGAAAAGGCCTAATACATGACAGTTCTTGCTTCTCAAACCCACTGATCTGTGATATATGATATATATGCATGTATGTGTGTTCAGCGAGGGTGTTACCCTCACAATACAATGCACTCCACTCAGGCAGATATATACTATACGCCTAAAATAGGGGTGGAAATTTAAAATCCTTAACTAGACCCTTAACCGTTCTAGGACTTGGCTCCTTTTCATCACATGGGGCTCATTTCCCAAGGTATCAGTGCATGACTACCACCCATGACAATATCTCATTTCCCAATTGCCAGATTTCCTATCTGGGTACATGGAGATGGATCTTAAAGAGAAAGGCCAAATGTTCACATCTCCTTTCAAACTTAAAAATGATAGCCTCCCGATGACAGTGAACAATAAATAGCAATTTTTTAAGGGCCTACTAGGTGCTAGGTACCATACTGGGAACTTTACACATATTATCTCTGATTTTTAAAATAGTCCTGCAAGGCAGGTGTTACGAACCTTACTGGAAAGATAAAAATGAGAATCCAGGCAGCTAAGTCACAGATCCAGGGTCACCTGGAGAAGATCAAGGAATCAAATCGGTCCCTCTCCCAGTCCAAAGTCCATGCTACTTCCCATAGCCAGAGCTGACAGCTCTTACAAATATCCAAGGAACTACTCTTTATCCACTTATTAGTATTTGTTTTAAACATCACATAAATACATGACAATTGTAGAAAAGTTAGAAGATAGAGATTAACAAAGATAAAACTGAAAGAAAAAAATTATCTGAATTCCCAATAAATTACCACCATTAACGTGCTGGTATAAGTTCTTTCATCTTCTTACTTCTAAAGATCTATGTGATCTCTTTGAACTCGTACATATTTCTTATAGGTATATGTATTTTTAAACAAGGAAAGATATTATAAACACTGCTTTGTTTTTTGTCCTTTTTCTACTTAGTACTTTCTGAACAGAGTACGTTCTTCTGGTAGCTAGACATCACCTCTGTTACATAGCAGTTTGGTGAATAATTATCAGTCTGTATCATCTTTTGTATATTATCATAATGAGAAGGTCCTACATTTCAGGCTTTGCACAAACATTTATCAGGGCTGCACAGGATAACCTTATATGGATGCAATGCAATGTATCCTACCAACCCCCAGATATTGGACATATAAGTGGCTCCCAATATTTTACTATTGTTACAATGCTGCTGTGAATATAGCTACTTATACAACCTATATACATTTGTAAAATTACCTAAATTATTTCTTTAGCATTTTAGATGAGTAATTATAAGACCAAATATTAAGTTTATATTTAAGGTCTGGGGTACATATTGCCAAATTACAATATATTTGCAATCCTGTAATATTGGACCAAATTTACCCCTTTCCAGGTCAATGAGACTGAAACTTTTCCAGGATAGAAATAACAGTGGCGAGTAGAACAATCAAGCTCTAGAGTTACACACACACCATATCCTCACCAATTCAAGGAGCATTATTTGTCTTAGCCTTTGGAGCTCAGATAATCAACAAAGCAAAGGTATTTTTAATCTGCATTTCTTTCATTATTAGAAAGGGTGACCATTTGTTTTCATATATATGTTGGTGTATCCAGATACACATTTTTACATGTGAAAATTGCCCAGAGCCTATTTTAAGTGGATAAACTAAAAAAATTAATTTAAAACAACATATGCATTATATATGTTAAAACCTATATGTTAAAATGTTTAAATTTCACCTTGGTGATTACTACATGCTAAGTTCCATTCTGACACTGGATATATAGCAGTGAGCAAAAAGCCCCAAATCCCTGCATTGATGGTACTTCTATTCTGACTTACAAATAAATGTATATAAGATATAGTATCCATGGTGATTAGACTATAAGTAAAATAAGGTTTAAGGTCCCTCCAAAGCTCCCCCAGAGTGCTTAAACATGTGCAACCATTAAAGAAAAGATTATACTCAGCTTTAGGACACATTAATTTTATTATAAAGATATGGATACATTGATCAATCTAGGCAGAACCCTACCCCAGATCCGCCACATTTTCAGCTTCTCTCACTCTTTACCTGTGGGTTGAAATGCCACATTTTCTTTCTTTGGAAGCAAGTCTTTCCCGATGAGTTTTTGGGCAGCACGTTATGCCTCCCCCAGTCCTGCTGGCAGTGGAGGAGGACATAGCAGCGCCAATCTGCTCGTTTTTCTCAGGCGCCCTAATTGGAAGTCCTGCCTAGAACACATGGCCAGAGCAAGAAGCCAAAAGAAGAACAAAGGACAACTGCTCACATGTGTTCCTTCCCAATCTGGTCCAGGCTTTTGGGCACAGCAGGGAGAGTTAGGAACAGTGCAAAACACTAAATGGTGAAGGGTCAGCAGGCAGTGAGTAGTTACACTCCTGGGGAGCCCTCAGCAGGTGAGGAGAAAGGTTGACTAGACGGAGTTTACAAAGGAAGCTAAAATGGAGGTTGGGAAATAGTTAAGAGAAAGTGACAGAGGAAAAATTAGCAGGAAATTCACATTTCTGGATGTTCCTACCTGATGCCCTTCTGAATTTAAAAATGCTGAGAGAAGCGGAGGCTTTTCTTCCCTTAAATTTTTTTCAAATCTATTGAGGACAGATAAGCCTGACGTTGTGAAGAGAACATTGAGGTAGAAATGGCTGGATCTGGATTTTAAGCTAAGCTCTAACATTAACTTTTTGTGCAATTTCCTAAGTATTAAATGGCCTCTATCCACTGGACTATATCAAGGGTTCTTTCTTAGCCATGGTACAAGGACCTCTTTTACTGCTCTGTAAAGCCTAAAGTAGTTATATGTGAAATATTGTGGGAATGTACATTTGCTTTAGAATGATTTCCACCAGATTTGCAAAGGGGCCTCTGTTAGTGAGGAACGACTCACTGGATTTGATGAACACTAAGTTTCCTTCCGACTTTTAGAGAAGAAGCGTCTTTCCTGCCACATGGGTCCCGAATGGGAAATCAGAATTGTGACCAAAGAAGCTGACCATTGTTAGGCACAGGCTCCAGCCAACAAGACTCAGTGCCAACTCTTAACCTACTCTCACCCCAGCAAGGGGAGGTCTTTGACAAGAAGCAAAGCTTGTAATGCTGAGATTCTGGGCTTCTGTCACATCTCTTTTCCAAAGCTTATTGTCTAAGCTTTTCATTAGCCCTAACTTTTCCCATTCCTCCTGAGTACCGAAAAAGTTCAAAACCAATTCAATGTCTTAGACATGCCAGATACTAACTTCCGTGGCAGAACGAGAGAACATGGTGAGATAAAATGTAAAATTTACTATAAAACTTGCTTTGCTTAGTTGTTTAAGAATAAAAGTGGTCAAACATCTCTCTTAGAGATAATTTACTTGTAAAAGACCAATAGAGTGAGATTAAAAATAGAAATCTACTTACCAATGTTTAATAAAGGAGCAAGCTTGTCCCGAGGCAATTGATCCAAAATGTTTCATTCTTCAATGACTTCAAGGCAGGACTCAAAATTTGCACAGTCTCCACCAAATACCACCAAATACCCATCTTCCCACCACCATCGTCTGAAGCACAAATACTTGCATGTGAACAAATGTCACATACCATCAAAAGAAAATTAGAAAGAAAATATTGAAAAGACAGAGGAAATAATAGCAAATATTTGAAATTCTTGAGATGCGAAGTTTTTGGAACATGGAATTTTGCAGACTTTAGAAGGATAATATAGTGCTATATATTACATAACACCCTCAAAAGCATCCCACAAACACACTAGTATCTTTGCAGTAAAACATATAAATGTCCACTCAACTGGAATAAAAAAAGGTCATAAACAGCTTTATGTCAATGCAGGTCAAGTTTTACCAAACAAAGTGTTGTCATTAACTTAGTTTCAAAAAGTTTTTTAATTGTCAGAACTTTTTAGATTTCAGAATTGTAGCTAATGTAGTGTGGGTCCCTTTGTTCAGTTTTACTGGTGATTCAGATCTTAACCAAGTTATGAGATAATTATCATCACCTATAAGTATTTACTGATATTCACTTGCAGAGGATGGTACATAGTTTACTTAAGATGACAAAGATTCCCTCATCAGCTACTTATAATATAGGCAATGCAGAAATGAGAATCACTATATGACTAGAACATGATATAAAGTCAGAGTATTTTTGCTTTGTGAGATTTTGGGGGGTGTTATTTGTTGCCTGTCTGGTTTCCACTTTTCCTGGTTTATGCCTCTTCCTCTTCCTTCATTTTGTTTCTCTGCTCTGTCATCATTTCCTCAGGCTAGCTTTCCTTGCCTGCCTTAACCAGGTCAACTCCCCTTATTGAAAGTTCTCATGGTATCATGTACCTCTCTCCCATTGAAAATTTACAATTATACAGGTGATATTTTTAATTAATATTTTGCTCCTCCATAGGCTATACATTCCCAGTAGCAGAGACTGTTTTCCCCCAACATTATTTCTCCATCAACTAGCAGAATGTCAGGCCCAATGTGGTCTCTAAAAATATGTATTAGATGGATGGATGGAGGGATGGAGGGATGCATAAATGAATGATTGACTTTCTAGAGGTCAGGGTCAAGTTGAGGTAAAAGCAAAAAGAAGGCTGTGTCTGATTTTACATAAAGTAGAAATAAATGAGAAATACTTATAAGGTAAGAGATGCTGAGACATTATTTACACTACATAGCTACATCCAGCACCACTGTTCAGATCTCCGGTGTCTTCTATTAAGAAGAATAACTTGGAAATCTCAACCTCCAGTTTGAGAAAAAGCAATTTAGAGACTCTAGGGGAAAAAAAAAACCAAAATCATCAAACCTTAAAATAAAAATAGGGTTAATGCAAAAAAGTCCTTTTTAATCTTGAGCACATCCTTCTTTTGATGAAAATTGTAGGAAAACTGAGGTTTGGAAGGATTTATTTGCAAGTGATGATGGGTGAAGTTGTATCTCAAATGAATTCATTCAACTGCTTTAAAAGGTGACCATTATTTTTAAAAATGAACAAAAGGTCACCTATACAAAAAAAAAAATTCTATTCTTTCTCTCCTGGCCAAGATCTCAAAAATAGTTAAGTGCATGCAAATAAGAAAAGGAAGCTAATGAACTCCTAACTAATAGAATTCATCCTGAGGGCACGAACAAAAAGACACAGAAGAGAAGGAGATGGAATACATTAAATTCTCCAAGTATTTAAAACCTGCCAGCAATAGTGAAAAAAGAAAATGAAATCCTTACCTTTTTGAAGTTCATCCATTACTAATTGGAAGGTAAGAAGTCTGATTCTATATGCCTTAGGAAATAAAGATTTAACAGATGTCTTTATTGAAGACTTTGCTGTTCTAAGGGGAAGGAAGATGGATAACTCTCCCTAAGCCCTTTTGTCATGTCATACCCAAGTTCTGTCACCTAAACCTGATACACAATTAAACAATTGGCTAGAGTATAGGTTTGACAGATTATTTGCCAGTCTGGAAATGAAGAGATATTTGCTGCACCATTCACCTCTCTTGCTGGAAATGTTCCTAATGAGCAACATTACCAGCAGGAATTTTTCTTGTGTTTGGGAAAATCTCTCCAAATAGAAAAGGGAAAGTCAAGTTTAAAGCTAAACTGTACAAACTAAAGGAATAAAAAAAAGAATGCTAAAATAAAAGAATGGCACTAAAAGCCAGAGATTAAATGGTATTGTCATTTCAAATGACTATATCATATCATCATGAAGTCCATTATAGAATGGTATTTTCTATTCATAATATTTGAATTTGTTTGTTCATGTAGAGATTTTATGGAATTTTACTTTGTACCCATATTTTAAACCTTTTATTCAAATCAACTGTTGCTGAAAGATGATACTTCTTTGACATGATGAAGGACTTCATCAATACATATTAATGAGGCTTTAAGTCTAGAAGAAACAGAGCTTGCTTCCCCTACCCCCAACTTTAGCAGAGGTGAGAGTGCTATAGGATAAATTCTACTTCATTCTGTGTCAAAACATGTACAAGGTATGGCTGCAGCAATTATTCTCGAAGGAGTATCTGAATTTCCATCACTGTGCTATAGATCTGTCAAATAAGGTTGTACTAGTGCACCAGTGAATGCATACCTATACAAGTTTATATATACAAACATGGGATATAATGCAAATATCAATGTATACATACATTTATGTGCCTAGATGGATAATACACAAAATAAAAGTGTAGATATGTGGCCATACGTGTATATGAGTGTAGTCTTGTCTCAGCCTTTAGAATCAAGATGTTTGCCATTTTCTCTTTACATTTCTCTTTACACATGAAAAAGGAGAAACCCTAAATACTTCATATATGGTTTTAAAATTTAATGTACCTAAGATTCCACTGGAGGATTACTATAAATGCAGATTGTTAAGGCCCAAATTTCTGCATTTTGACAACTTCCCAGATTATTCCCAGATTATGTGTTGGGACATGTTATAAACACACCTGCCTAGTACCCAAGCCAATTTTAGGCAAAATTACAATCAGAGATGTTTGCCTCTGGAAAAAGGGTTGGCAAACACTTTTTTTGTTTGCCTGTTTTTGTTTGGCCTGTGAACTAAGAATGTTTTTTACATTTAAAATGGTTGAAAAAAAATAAAAAGAAGAATTATA
Organism: Cabassous unicinctus; assembly: GCA_029593785.1. Taxonomy (NCBI): domain Eukaryota; kingdom Metazoa; phylum Chordata; class Mammalia; order Cingulata; family Chlamyphoridae; genus Cabassous; species Cabassous unicinctus. Next base: position 10,572 of record JAQZBX010075927.1, read on the forward strand.
TTTCATGATGTGAAAATCATGAAATTCAAATTTCAGTGCCCATAAAGTTTTACTGGAACATGGCCATACTTGTTTTCATATCGTCTCTGGCTGTTTTTGCTCTATGATGCCAGAGTTGAGTTGTTCCAACAGAGACTTTATGGCCCACAATCCCTAAAACATTTACTACCTAGCCCTTTATAGGAAAATTGTACTCGCCCCTGCCCTAGAACCCATTCCCTATTCTGTCATTGCCTTTTATGTCTACTGCTCCACCTCCTTCCACCTCCCCTTGCTCTTGAAGGAAGAACTGACAGCATATATCTCATCATTCTCAGGAGTTTTCTCATTCTTCTCTAGAGTCTTGGCTCTTTTCATGAAATTCAGGTATTATTTCCACTATTAAAAATTGAAAACTTAATGAAGAGGTGGGAGAAAACAAAGGACCTCTGCCAATATCCTTGAAATAATACCTGAACAAATGAATGTCCTCACAGTGCAGTGACTTCCTGCTTCCCAGAATTATTTGAGGAAAGCTAATAATTATATGAATGATTGGGAACATTGCAGAGGACAAAACAGAACACTTTAAAGGATTGATTGCAAAGTTTATTCAAAACTTGAAAGCAGTGATTCTTTGAGTCTAAAAAATCATCTGCTCCACTTAGGTAAGTAAATCTATAGCTATCTTTTCCTGTGGCTTCTATTTACAAACTGTGCCTATTCCAGATCCAATCCCAGAAACAACATCCATGTTTAGCAGGAAGTAAGTCTCAGAACATCCTGGGCCCTTCTTTTGCAGCAAGAACCACAATGGTAATTACAGCAATATTTGTGTGGTTATAACTTGACTGCCTACTTCTTCTCAGACTTTCTCAGCTAGGGTTCCTCATCTGAACCACGGAGCCAGAAAACGCTTTGACAATTATTTTCTTAAGGATATTGGCCTTATGTGATTGTGGGAGCTGGTTATCCAGTCTATGTGAGGCTGGATTTGTGTGTCTGAAGTTGGCAGGGCAGTCCATCATTAAGGGAAGTTGGGCATGACACGGGGGACACAATGGCTAGCTCAAGCTTTCAAGACTGACCTGGAACTCATACTGATCTTTCATCATTGCCAGCCCTCAAACCTTGAGGATGGGGTATCCTGAAGGCAGGGCTGCCCTCAAGAGTGTGTGACTCAAGCAATCACACAGGGTGCCGTGCTTGGAAGGATCCCATGTTTGGTTTAATGCTCTGCTCTTGCCATCTTGAAATTCTCAATAATATTTGAAGAAGGAATCCCACGTTTTTCTTTTGCTCTAGGCTCCACAAATTATATAACCAGTCAGGCCTGCTGGAGAAGCTGGTGCCTCTCATCATGTACCTGGCTCTGGCATTGGAAAAGCATAAGCAGAGATCCAAAAGGAGCTGGAAGAGTTGATGGCCGGGCCATTTCACATGCTAACAAGATGAGCCAGAAGGTAAATGACAACATGTGTGAGCTGCAGCCGCACCTCATGCCTAGCATTGGCCTCCGCAGTGAAAAGGAATATGTCTGCTTGTTCACCTACATCTTCAAAATCTCCCAAAAATGTCTCCAATGGCTCACATTAACTCAGAACTATGCGAGGAAAGCAATTCTGGAAAATGTAGTTCAGACTTAGCTACATGAAAGGCCCATCATATAAACTATTTCAATCGAATTCAGTGGAAGACAGTAAAGCTGAATGGAAAGAGTCAAGAGACTTGAGTTCAAATCCCAAATCCATTACTTATTGACTATGAAATCTTAGATAATGATTTAATCTCCCAGAGGTTGTTTTCTCACCTGTACAATAAATACAACACAGACTTGCAAGATCATTGGGAGAATTACATAAAATATATTTAGTGTATTTCCAGTATTTGAAAGGTTTACATATGAGTTTGAAATTGTTTGTATTCCTGAGTAAAACACATAGACAAATGAGCAATGTAAGAGAATGAGCTATGATACTTGGTTGAGAAGATTGGGATTCTTTTTTCATCCCATTGTGTTGACTAATAACAATACCTCTCCAAATGTCCTCTAGAATACCTGAAATGGCAGAGGAAAGTAAACGTATTTCTCCAGGGGCTTCCGGCGACAAGTGCAAAAGATAAGTCCAATTTCATCTTGAAGAATTCACGTGATGTTTGTGCTGTGTTCTGTAATAGAGCTATATTTGTTTTAATGTAAAAATGGTAGTTTCAATTACTTACCAGTGAAATCACTGAACTCTGTCCCCCCAATCCTCGTATACAATCAATTCCAAAAATATGCACTCACCACTTGTCAAACTCTCTGAAAATGATGATGACCTAGATGAATCTTACAATAGCCAACACTACTGAATACTTACTATGAATTGGCTGCAATGCTAAGATCTTGAAATGGATTCTCATTTGATCTTCATAGCACCTTCATTTTGGTAAATGGAAATAAAGTATCTGAGGCTAAGAGTTGCTAGGTAGCTCTTCTGAAATCAAAAGTCTGTGGTCACACGTGGCACAAGTGATCACAAGGGTGGGGTCTCAAGAGCCTACACTTTTCAACAAATCAATTTTATTGATACATATTAATAAAGCAAAAATCCATCCAAAGTGTACAATTAATGGTATTTGGTATAATCACATAGTTGTGCATTCATCACTTCAATCATTATTAGAGTATTTTCATTATCCCAACAACAATAATAATAAAAAACAAAAAAACAGACAAACAAAACCTCATTACCTCTCAATCTCTCTATGCTTCCCCTGCCTTCCATAGCTGCTATTCTGTTTTCATCTCTCTAGTTTATTTATATCTATATTTTAGTTATATCTATATTTTATATATTGTGTGTCTTATATATGCAATATTACCCATATTCACATTTCACATGAGGTTTCATTATGTTATACAGTCCCAAGTTACATTTTTTAGTTTTCCTTCTAGAAATACACATGACCTTAGACTTTCCCTTTCAACCACTGTCATACCCTTATAATAACTCTGATAGTTACAAATACTCTGATGTGCTTTCACCATTTCTATTCATTTGCAAAGATTTACAAACAACCTTTTTACCAATCTTGCCAGATTAGCCTTCAGCTTTCCATTTTCTACCCTCATTCTATTTTCTGGTGACCTATATTCTAATTATTAATACCATGAGTTTACACAATTTATTTATTTCATAATAGGGCAATCATATAGTATGTGTTCTTTTGTGCCTGGTTTGCTTCCCTCAACATGATCTCCTCCAAGTTCATTCATGTTGTCATATGCTTCACAAATTCGTTTCTTCTTATAGTTTCATAATATTCCATTGTGTGTATATACCACAATTTGTTTATCCATTCATCAGATGATGGACACTTGGGTTGTTTCCATCTTTTGGCAATTGTGAATAACGCTGGTATGAACATCAGTATGCAGATGTCTGCTCATGTCACTGCTCTCAGTTCTTCTGGGTATACACCTAGTAATGGTATTGGCAGGTCACATGGCAAGTCTATATTCAATTTCCTTAGGAACTTCCAAACAGTCCTCCACAGTGGCTGTACCATGCTGCATTCCCACCAACAGTGAATAAGTGTTCCTATCTCTTCACATCTTCCCCAACACTTGTAGTTTTCCTGCTTTAATAGTGGTCATTCTAATAGGTGTGAAATGATGTCTCATTGTAGTTTTGATATGCATTTCTCTAATCACTGGTGATGTTGAACATTTTTTCATGTGTGTTTTTAGCCATTTGTATTTTTTCTTTGGATAAATGTTTATTCAAGTCTTTTCCCCATGTTTTAATAGGGTAGCTTGTCTTTTTATTGAGTTGTAGTATATCTTTATATATCACAGGTATTATAACCTTATTGAATATGTGATTTCTAAATATTTTCTCCCTTTGAGTTGGCTGCCTTTTCACCCTTTTGACAGAGTCCTCTGAGGTACAAAATTGTTTAATTTTGAGGAGGTCCCATTTATCTAGTTTT
>JAQZBX010075928.1:0-14529 GCA_029593785.1 Cabassous unicinctus
GGGCTTCTGCCATGTCTAAGAGCCATCTCTATTCCTCTGTGTTCTTCTCCTGTGTGTGCACTTCACAGGCTCCAACTCAAAATTCAGCATCAGAACTCCAATTCTGTCCTTTGCTATGTCTTTTATCTGTGAGTCCCCACCCACCAAGGGGTGGGGACTCAACGCCCCACTGGCATGGCCCAATCAAAGCTCTAATCATAATTTAATCATGCCCAGAGGAGCAGACCAGTTTACAAGCATAATCCAATATCTATTTTTGGAATTCATAAATAATGTCCAAACTGCTACAGCATCCAAGCTCCAAAGTGGAACAGGATCCTCGAAAATTGTCTCAACTATAGGTGCCAACTTTTGGAGGCACAGTGAATATGTAGAAGGCTCAGACTTAACTCATGGGCTTGCACTGAAAAATCCAGTTCATCCTGGAAATCAATTCTGAATAAATTATGTGGCATTTAGTACTTGCAAGTCAGGTGGACAATGATTGCCATCCAGGAGATTTGCCCCGTACTTGGTCCTTTAGGCATCAGAAAATGTTTTACTGCCAAAGAGAGTTGATTTGAGCAACTTAGTGCAAAAAGATGCTCAGGGGAAGGCTAAGCACCAGTTAGAAATTTAGAGGGAAAGTAACTGTATAGAATTTGGAGGAGGGACAAAAACTCAGTTCCACCTATCCACCCATTCATCCATCCACCCATCCATTTTCAATTGCTTGCTTGCTTGTTTGATTAACTCAACAAATATTTATTGAGGCCCTTCTTTGTACTAGGCACTGAGCTAGGTGCCTGGGACATAATAGAGAGCAAAACAGCCAGGGTCTCTGCCTTTAAGGCACTTACAGTTGAATGGGTGTGATAGAAGTTAATTAATAATGATAAATGTATAGTTACAAATTATGATCAGGGTTCTGAAGCAAAGGTACACAGTGCTGTGAGGAAAAATAATAGGTGATTTGAATTAGTTTAGGCGATCAGGGCAGTCTCCCCTGATGAAGAGGTGTTTGACCTGAGATCAGGAAGAGAAGGAGTTACTAGGTAAAGAACGGGAGGAGCAAGAGCCAGCTTGGTGAGTTGAAATCTGCTGTGGTGGGAATATTTATACCATGGAGATCTGCAAATAATACAAACAGGACTTTGTTTTCGAAATCTGGTTGTTAAATATTTACCAGCACATCACTGGGAGAATGGGAAGGTAATGACATGTGAACTAAGCACCTACTGGGACCCAGGCACTATGTTAAATGGTAGATGTATTACTTCATTTAATGCTCATAATAACTGTGTGGTAGAAATATTTATCCTTATTTCATGGACAGTGTTTTAGTCAGCCAAAGGGGTGCTGATGCAAAATACCAGAAATTTGTTGGCTTTTATTTATTTGGGGTAGAAGCTTACAGTTACCAGGGCATGAAGCATAAGTTTCTTCCCTCACCAAAGTCTGTTGCCACATGTTTGAGCAAGACAGCTGCTGACATTTGCCAGCATTCAGGCCTCTGGGGTTCCTCTCTTCCCGGGGTTCCGTTTCTCTCTGGGCTCAGCTCCTGTTTCCTCCACAAGGTCAGCTGTAGACTATCAGGCAAATGGTTCATCTCTTCCCAGTGCCTTCTCTCCTTCCTCATGACCAAGCTTCTCTGTGTGCTTGCTTCCCCAGGGCTCCAGCATTAAAACTCAGCTTCAGAACTCCAACTCAAAAAACTCCACCTCTGTCCTTTGCCATGTCTTTTATCTTTGATTCCCCACCCACCAAGGTGCAGGGCTCAACGCCCTACTGACGTGGCCCAATCAAAGCCCTAAATTATAATTTAATCATGTCCAGGTGAATAGACCAGTTTACAAGCATAATCCAATATCTATTTTTGAAATTCATAACTATATCAAACTGTCAAACTGCTACAGAGAGTGAGACTTAGAGAAAAAGAGTAAATTGCTCCAAATTGTTAAGCAAGAGAGTGGATACGTTCATATTTGAACCCAGGTCTATCTGGCTTTAGAGTCCACATCCTTTTCTTTACTCTGGAGCAGTGGACAGCACCAAGTAAGCACTTGTCCCCAGATTTAATTGACTGTGAAAAAGGTTATGGCAGAAAAGTTCCTGTAAATGGTTTACTCACTTCTAGAGAGTCCAAGTATAATTTTCAGAAGTTAAAGATGTAAACATTTTTGTGAGCACAGAATGAACACATCAAAGATTTTATTTTTCTCTAAAGTTGGTTCAAAGAGCATTTAAGGATCTGTGTACTTATGGTCAATTTAATAGAGAAATGTTAGAATAAAGTTTCTAGATTAGATACAAACTGATTAATGTCTTACAGGGTAATAATCCTGATTTCATCCTTTAATAAAGGGGTTCTTAACCAGGGGTCTGTGAGCTTGAATTGAAATTCAAAAAAACATTATTCTTGTGGGGACATGTTGGTGTGGGTGTGATAGATTTATTAAATAATACACAGTATAGTGTGGACTTAGTAAGGGGTCCATGGTTTTACCTGACTGGCAAAGGGATCTGTGGAACAAAAAAGGTTAAGAACCCCTGCTTTAATAGCTATGTGAACTTGGGCAAATTATATAACCTCTCTTCCTCAAGTTCCTCATCTGTAAAATAATAATAAAACCTACCTCATAGGGTTGTTGTGGGAATTGAGTGAGTTATTCTATGGAAAGTGCTAATAACAATGCCTGACACATGATAACAGTATATGTGAGAGTGATTATTATAATTATCACTTGCAAAATTTGTTGAAATGCAGATTTCCAAGCCTTACCTCAAAAAGTATGATTTAGGATATCTGGGCTGGGGCCCAGGACTCTGCATTTTAGAGAACCAGCCTAGGTGGTTTTAATGTAGGTAGTGCATGGACCGTATTTTAAAGCACATTGCTGTGTACTTTCTACCTCAGTCAGCATTGTTCAGAAGCCTGCATCAGGGGGAAGGACACAGAATGGACCTAGCTAGAAGGAGAGAAAAGCACAGACAGGGAAATTGGGGAGAGGCCTATCAGGCCCAGGTATACATGACTCATCAAGAAAAGATTTTAGAGGAAACTGGGGATTCAGGAAATGCTTAGTGAGCATATCAATCAGAATGAACTCATGTTTCCCTTCTGTGTCAGAGATAACAAGCCAGTTGCTAGGGGCTGAAAAAGGTGCTAAAAGCAAGTGTGGGGATTTTCTCAGAACAGATGACTTGGGACCACACTCTAAATAGCTTGATTAGCACATGGAATTGCACCAAGCACTATTCTCATATGGTCAGAGTGGAAGAGAACAGAACCTGCTGTAGAGAAGTGAGGATTGTATACATTGAAAATTAGTTTGTGAAATTGGAAGACTGAGCAATTTAATTAAGCCATTATTGACCTAGTTAAGACATAGGAAATATCGGAAGATGTCACACTCACATATACACTGGAAGAGCATGACTAGACAGTTGGAGAAAAAACTAGCTCAGTTAAGAGAGCAAAGCAAGGAAATCCATCTGGCCCCTGGATTGTCTACTGACACTCAGTATCATCAAACATGCTATTTGTAAAGTATGATAAATCTTTCTAGGAAATCTGGCCAAGACAAGAGTTTATGAAGTTTCCTTCACTAATCTCATAGTCGTGATCTAGACTCAAAACGGGGAGTGCCATCCTAATTCTAAGAAAGGCTACACAGTGGTAGCTGAGAGTGAATGGATCAGAAAACCTAGATAGGGCATGATGGACTAAAGAGCGAATAAGACAGATTTACAAATTCCTAAGATTAGCAAAACGAGATATATGTGTAGATAAAAATTATTTTAATATGCATGGTTGATTGAAATAATTCCTAGTGATGAGCAGATTATTTTGGAGGAATATGAAGATTTTAATCAGAGTGATACAGAAAGTGAGTCGTAGACTTAAAATATTAATGGTGCTTGTAAAGACAAGATATCTATCTTGAGCAATTCACATGAAAGGTTTGTTATACACTAGTATTTTTCCTCATGATGTCTATATTTGAGAAGAAAACTCAGTCTTAAATTTTAAACATTTTTTTGTGAAGTTTATACTTTTGGCCAATTGGTTATTGATATCTTCATTATATATGTAGAGAAATGTTCCACCAAGGATCAGACAGCTAAGGCAGTGACTAGCATGCCCTGGGGCCATTTCATAACCATTAAGGGCTCCCCAAAAGGATCTATAGTGATTAGGGAGTAAACCTGAGCACCAGAAGCCAGATAAAGGGGGAAATTATACCATGCCACTCCATGCATGGGAGGCATGAGGAGTCCAAAGTGGCCAAGTGGCAGTCTTAACTTCCAGTTCAATGGAATCATTGTTGTGTCTCCTGGTGAATGTATTCTTCCTTTTGGAACTAAGACTTGTAGACCAGCAGAGCTTAATGTTGCAGGGACAGGAAGCAAACTTTTTTCTAGTAGAGGTAATAGTGAATGGTGCCAATCCCATTTCCACCCCTTGATTCCAGGACCCATGAAACCTAGCTATGGGAGAAACAGTACCATAGAGTGGATACTGATTTAGAGCATACACAGCCTCCTAGAGAACACTGCCTCAGCCCTGCAAGGTATTGCCACCTAGTTAGGAAGCAATTAAGCCTTCAAAAGGCCAATCCATTGTTCTATGAATTCGGCTGCTTCAGGATGATGGGGAACATGATAAGACAAGTGAATTCCATAAGCATGTCCCCATTTCCATGGTTCAATTGCCATAAAATGGGTTCTTTGATCAGAAGCAATGCTGTGTGGAATACCATGACGGTGGATAAGGTGTTTTGTAAGTCCTCGGATTGTAGTTTTGGCAGAAGCTTTGCATGCAGGGAAGGCAAACCCATATCTGGTGTATGTGTCCATTCTAGTTAGTACAAAACACTGCCCTCTCCATGATGGAAGTGGTCCAATATAATCAGCCTACCACCACGTAGCAGGCTGATCACCTCAGGGAATGGTGCCATATCATGGAGTGCGTGTTGTTCTCTGGCGCTGGCAGATTGGGCACTCAGCAGTGTCTGTAGTCAGGTCGGTCTTGGTGAGGGTCCATGTTGCCGAGCCCATGCATAAGCTTCATCCCTACCACCATGGCCACTTTGTTCATGAGCCCATTGGACAATGACAGGAGTGGCTGGGGAAAGAGGCTGAGTTCTATCCACAGAATGGGTCATTTTATCCACTTGATTATTAAATGCTTTCTCTGTTAAATTCACCCTCTGATGAGCATTCATTTGGGACACAAATATCTTCATGTTTTTTGCCAACTCAGAAAAGTCTATCCACATACCTCTTCCCCAGACCAATTTTCCAATCATGTTCCTTCAAGTCCCGTGTCCTGGAACTATTGGCTACAGCTCATGAATCAGTATTCAAATGCACCTCCAGCCATTTCTCTATCCAAACAAAATGAACAATCAAGTGCACTGCTCAAAGTTCTGCCCACTGATCCCTTCAACACTGTCCTTCAGGGATGTCCCAGAAAGGGGCTGTAGGGCAACATCTGTCCACTGTAAACCAGGCCCAAGTTTTCTCTTTCTCAGTGGACTGATTGTAAGAAAATCCCCCAGAGCCCATAGCTGTGGGCTTGGAAAGAGAAGGTAATGTGGCAAGAGTGAGGGCTATGGGTTTTGGGGCCATTTCCTCATGTAACTTACTTGTGCCTTCAGACCTGCTCAAGCTCTCTCATATATACCACTTCCATTTCATGACGGAGTGCTGCCCAATTTTACGGCTTGGTAGTCAAACAATGCTCGGTTCATGACAGACAAAACTCAGGTCTCAGGGTAACTTGGTGGTCCATGGTTAAGCATTTGGTCTCTATTAAGGCCCAGTAGCAGGCCAAAAACTGTTTGTCAAAAGGAGAGTAGTTATCTGAGGGGATGACAGTGCTTTGCTCTAAAATTCTAAGAGTCTCTATTGTGATTCTCTCATAGGGCCCTGCCAGAGGCTCCAGACAGCATCTCTATTTGACACTCACACTTCCAGCACCATTGGATCTGCTGGGTCATATGGCCGAAGTGGCAGTGCAACCTGCACAGCAGCCTGGACCTGTTGCAGAGCCTCCTTTTGCCTGGTTCCCACTCAAACTAGCAGCTTTTCAGGTCACTCAGTAAATAGGCCAGAGTAGCACACCTGAATAAAGAATATGTTGTCTCTAAAATCCAATGAGGCCAACTAGGCATTGTGCATCTTTTTTATGGTATTAGGGGCCAGATGTAACAGCTTATCCTTCACCTTAATAGTGATATCTCTACATGCCCTGTACCACTTAGCACCTAGAAATTTCACTGAGGTGGAAGGACCCTGTATTTTTGTGGAATTTATCTGCCACCCTGTGACATGCAAATGCCTTACCAATAAGACTAGAGTAATTGCTACTTCTTGCTCACTAGGTCCAATCAACATATCATCAATATAATGGACCCAGTGTGATGTCTTATGGGAGGGAGAGATGATCAAGGTCCCTTTGGGCTAGATTATGACATAGGGCTGAAGAGGTGATATACCCCTGAAGTAGGAGAGTGAAGGTATATTGCTAGTCTTGTCAGCTGAAAGCAAACTCTTTCTGGTGGCCTTCAATAGCTGCATACCATGTATCAGGGATGTGATTTGCTCCAGCAATCAGATTTTACCACATCTAGAACAGTAGCTGCCATTGGAGTCACCACCTGGTTAAATTTAATATAACCCACTGTCAGCCTCCAAGATGCATCTTTTTTCTGCACAAGCCAAATAGGAGAGTTGAATGGGGATGTGGTGGGAATCACCACCCCTGCATCCTTCAAGTCCTTGATGGTTGCACTGACCTCTGCAATCCCTTCAGGGATGTGGTATTGCTTCTGATTTACTATTTTGCTAGGTAAAGGGAGTTCTAGTGGCTTCCATTTGGACTTTCCTACCATACTAGTCCTCACTCAACAAGTTAGGAAACCAATGTGGGGATTCTGCCAGTTGCCAATTTATGTCTAGTCCAATTATGCATTCTGAAACTGGGGAAATAACCACATAATGGGTTTGGGGACCCACTGGACCCACCGTGAAGTGAACTTGAGCTAAAACTCCATTGATCACCTGACCTTCATAAGCCCCTGCTCTGACTGGTAGACCACAGTGATATTTTGGGTCTCCTGGAATTAATGTCAGTTCAGAGCATATGTCTAATAATCCCTGAAATGTCTGCTTGTTTATTTTTCCGCAATACATTTACCCTGGTAAAAGGCTGTAGGTCTCTTTGTGGCCATGTAACAGGGTCCTTCCTCAAGAGAACCCAGCCTTCCCTTCATTCAAGGGGCTCTGGAACTGTAAACTGTCTCAAGTTTGGGATTTGATTAAGAGGTCATGACTCTCTGTTTTTGTAATTCAAGTCAGACTTTTGTTCACTTGACCAAGAATTCTTCTGCTTAAATAGATCAAGTAAGAATTTTATAGACTGACTATCTATTTTACTTCTATATGCCTCATGATCTACTAGTCAACATCATTGGTCTGTGTGAGTCACACTATTTTGATTACTGCTTTGAGTCTGCTGTCCATTACCATAGCCATACCAATGTTGTCTTTAGTGGTTAATTGGTTTCACTTGGCTTCTGTCAACCTGGGATCTGATCACCCCCATTGCATTTAAGGGTTCAAGTTCAGTGACAGCAGTTCCCATGGTAACATCTTACTTACAGAGAAGAGCAAACACAGACCTATTCAGAGATGATGGAATTTGTTTCACAAATGTATTCCTCACAGTCCTGTTGAAAAGTGTGTCTTCAGAGGAAGAGAGACAGCTCCATAGACACGGCAGAGGACCTGGGAAGAGAGATGAGCCATTTGCCTGATAGTTTACAGCTGACCTTGTGAAGAAAACAGAGCAGCTGAACCCAGAAAGAAATGAGCCCCGGGAAAAGAGACAAGCCCTATGCCAGCCTACAGCTGAGATCAGAAGAAGATGGCCCCACGGAGCCTTAAGAGGAAAAAGGAAAGCTGAACCCTCACGGACGTCGCCTACCATCTTGCTTCAACACGTGGCAGACTTTGGGTGAGGAAGTACCTCTTATGGTACCTTGAGTGGGACTCTTCAGGGCCTTGTAACTGTAAGCTTCTACCCCAAATACCCTTTATAAAAGAAAAAAAAAAAAGTGTGTCTTCTGGACATTACTGCAGTGGGTAAGCAGGTCTTACATGATAAATCCACTCTAACATTCCAATCCCTTTTAGCCTTTGGATTCCCTCATCTACATTATACCAGGGCAGATCTGGCATTTCTACTTCAGGCAATGTAGGCCACCTTTTGGTCCATGCTTCAGCTAACCACACAAACTGTTAGAGCCCTTTCTAATCCCTTGAGCTACAACATTGAATCCAGAATCTCTGCTTAGTAAGCTCATATCAATAAACTCATCTTAATACAATTTTATATTCCTTCCACCATTATCCCACACCCTTAATATCCACTCCCACACATATTCCCCTGATTTCTATGTATATAAATTGGAAAAATCATGCAGTTCTTTTGGAGTATGTAGCATACCTCCTCATGGATCCTCTGTGTGCTTATTTCCCAGGCTTCAGCATTACTTCCCCAACTCCCTTTTCTGTGGTGCTGTTTCTCTCTGAGTGCCCTCCAACCAAGGGAGGTGGGGACTCAACATCTAACTGACATGGCCCAATCAAAGCCTCAATCATTATTTAATCAAGTAAGAGTAAAACCTCGGAATCCAATATAATCTAATATGCCCTGAGGGACAGACCAGTTTACAAACATAATCCAATATCTATTTTTGGAATTCATAAACAATATCAATCTGCCACATATGGTTGCTCATTTTATAAAAATATTCAACATTTTCATTGATTTTACCAAATACCTCTTTTAATTCTTTCATATTTAAATTATTCTCTTTTTAAACATCAGTCTTGTCATCATCTTTGTCAATTTTCTGTTTTGTTCTTAAAATTTCTTATATGATTTAACTTTGTCAGACCCTGATTTGCCATTGGCTTAGCAGTTCTCCATTATCATCTTCATCAATTTCCCGAAATCCCTCTTATTGTAATTTCACTTTGTCATTGGTTTGCATTTTATGGTCTGCAACATCAGACAATCAGAGACTGACCACCTAATCACTTGAGCCACCTCAACTCCCTGCTTTATTGTGTCTCTCATTATGTTTTCCTCCTTTTCCCTTTTATTGTGTCATCTTGCATCAGCTCGCTGCACCAGCCCCTTGTGTCAGCTCCCTGTCTTGCTCATCTTCTTTAAGAGGCACTGGGACCCGAACCCAGGACCTCCCATGTGGTAGGGGGAGCTCAATCACTTGAGCCACATCTGCTTCCCCAGAGCCACATCTGCTTCCCCAGCAGTGGTTCTTGAGAAATAGAATCTTAGGATGAGTTTTCTGAAAAGTTGTGGGGGTTTGGGAATTGATTCTCTAACCTGATTAGATTCAAAGGCACTAGTGACTCTATTTTCAACAATCAAGATAGCACTGATAGTCCAGCACATAAGTTGGCAAAAGAGATACACAAAAAAATCACCACTGGATATGGCTACTCAAATGCTTATAAGAGGCAAGGCTCTGGGTGACAGTGTTTTTGTCACCTTAACAAAGTTTTGTGGAGTTAAAAGGTATAATGATATTGGCTGGGTTGTTCCTAAATACACTGAATACCATTGTAAAAGAAAGGAATAAACTCAAGGTTTCAAATTCCCAAATTAAGTGCTGCATGAAGGACAGAAAAGGATCTATGTGTGCCCTGAAATAAAATCTTATTTCATGTAGTCACAAACTTAAGATTTTTGAAAACCAGACCCAGAGTCTCATTGTGTTAGTGGCTAAATTAAAATGTAAACTTAATTCCCAACTTTGCAGAGTGTCTGCTGTTAAAGTGAGGGCATTAATTGGAAAGGAATGTGACCCTGAAAATTGGAATGGGGACATATGGGTTGATAATGAATACAGTGGGGGCACTGAAATCCTAGATTCTGCTGAGTCTTTGATACATAAACCTGTGTGGTCTACCCTGAGGAACCAGCCACCCAACCTCCAGTCTGCCCTGAGATAGCTGCCATCCAACCTCCACCTGAAGAGATTAATCCTGCTGTGCCTGATAAACCCGTAACCACCTCCCCTGAGGAGACAGCCCTTACTCCTCTCTCTGAAGAGTTTAATCCTGTTTCACCAGACGAAATTGAAATGGAATGCCCTGAGGTAGTTGGCTTGTAAGACCCTTCTGATTCTTTTCATGACCCATGCCCACCACCTATTTGCTCCTTTGCTTGTTTGCCTGCTCATTCTGGAGGGTCCATCTTTGTAGCACATGGGTGGTGGTGGTGGTATAGGTAGTGGAGGTAGTAGCAGTGTGTAGTAAAGAATTTAACCTTGCCCAAAGAAAGGCCTGATCTTTGCCCTCGGCTTCTGGGAGGTAATCCTTAAGCCCTTGGAATGTTATGCCTGATAGGGGTGTCTCTGTTTAGGGTGGGGTTAGCCATGCCAGAAAGTCTAACAGTATGATTTATAGCAGGGGGCTTTGAGACAGGCAGGATCAGCTTGAACTCCAGATGGGCTGAAGACTGAAGTTGGCCATGTGAGTAGTTGACCATGAGCCTCAATAAAGACACTGGACACCAAGATTGGGTGAGCTTCCCTGGTTGGCAATACTCCATGTGTATTGTCATACCATAAACCAGAAAAGTAACATGTTCATGATTCTATGGAGAGAGTGTAACTAGAAGCTCTGCATTTGGTACTTTCCTGTACTCTACCTTATGTGCTTCTTCCTTTGGCTGATTTTAATCTGTGTCCTTTAGTTGCAATAAACCATAACTGTGAGTATAATAGCTTTCAGTGAGTTCTGTAAGTCCTTCTAGGAAATTATTGAAACTGTTGGTGGTTTGGGGAACTCCCCGAACTTGCAATTGGTGTCAGAAGTGAGGGCAGTCTTGTAGAATGTGCTCTTTCTAACTTTGCAGTTGGTGTCAGAAGTGAGATTGGGCTTATTGACTGTGCTCCCTCAAACGTTGCAGGCACACAAGGACAAGAGTAATCTTAGCTGGTAAGTGATACAGAGAATCCAGAATCCATGGACCACAAATGCCATGTGCAATAGGGAACAGAGCAGGCAACAGTTTTCAAATCCTTTAATTCACAGAATAGAAAATGTCCTCTGACTCTGCAGTTTTTAATAGTTAATTTACTATAAATCAAACACCCTGCATTGTCATATTTAATGTTCATTTTAAGGAAGGCACTATTATTACCGTCATCTTCCAGATGAGGACACTGAGATTTAGAAAGGCTTTGGAACTTGACTAAGGACACACAGTTAATGGCAGAGCTGGAATTCTAATTCTGAGATCTTAACTCATTGAACACATACTTTCATTTTTGAATAATCTCTAAGGTAGCAGAATTGAATATGGATTGAAAAGAAGGGCAAGAAAGGAAGTAGTGAGACCAAAGCAAAAGATGATATAATAATCCAGATAAGAGATGGCTGGACCTGAACTTGGGTTATAGCAGTTATGAAAAAAAGGAGAGGAAGGAGGCACAAGACATTTGGAGACAGAATTAACATGACTCGGTGCAACTCTCATAACCAATCAGATTCATCCTCACCAAATACTTATAGGTAAGGGGAAATTCTATCCTGCAGTTTGTCATGCACCAATTTAAAAAAATGTGAAGACTTACAGATAATAAGAAGAAAGGCAAGCAGGACAGGTACCCTCCAAGCTTTTAAATAATGTGACATGGAGGCAGGCTTGGAGGAATCATGAACAATTCGAGTTTTTAAAGGTTTCAGTGTCCTGTCCCACTGGGTGAGGATGGCATTTCTGGCTCCACTCCATTTTCCAGGACCCATTAGGCGATACTGGTAAGGAGTACATGGTCCAAAGAAAACTTCCCAAGCTAGTCTGGGATCCCTGAAGAACAGAAATGGGACACTGGGCTTCGTGCCTATGCATGCAGCGAGGTCATCCAAGTAAGGAATGTAGTCACTTTTGTCTTCACTGGTATCTTTAATTATACCCCTAAGAGGGAAAAAGATGGATCACTTTTCATTCATCAGCCCCTGCCCTGCATTTTTCAAGTGAAAAGTCCACTTCTCTCCCCCTCCCCCATTTTATTACTTTTGTTTTAAAATCAAACCATATTAGCAAATGTTTTTCTTTGGTGGAAAGAAAAAAAATAAGAGTTTATCTAGAGAAATGAGGGTAATTAATTTGGTTAAAGAAGATGTAAAAGAAGGCAACTTGGGAGAGCAGCTTTAAATAATGTGTTAGATTCTAGAATTTGCTATGAAGGTAAATTCTGATCAGACCAAATATATTAGCTGTTGAATGAATGACCATGGTCAGCAGCACATATATGGGCCAAATATTTTTAAAATAGAGAGGGCCACACTTGTTGTGCCAGCATTGGACATAATACAGATCTGAGTACAGTGTCTATGCACACCTATCTCTGTTATTAGTAAACTTTCATGATGTCCCAATATTATTCATTAATTAATTTATTCAATAAATAAATATTAAGTGTCTATCACATGCCAGACACCATTCTAGGTCCTGGGGATCCAACAGTGAACCAAGCAAGCTTGTTCTCAAGGAGCTTATATTCTAATGGAAGAAATAAACAGATTATTTAAAAAGCAGGCAAATAGATATATATGTGACAGGTGGTAATGAGTATTATGAAGAAATATAAAGGAGGGAGAAAGTCAATGGTGAGACTGTGTGGGTTGCTATTTTATGTAGTATTGTCAGGGAAGGCTTCTCTTTTATGTGGTGATATTTGAGCAGAGTGAGCTATCCAGGTAATTGGGGGGAGAACATTCCAAGCAGAGAGAGTAGCTGGTACAAATGTTCTGGCATGTTTGAGGAAGGGTGAGGAGGCTGTAGTGACTGGAGTAGTATGGATGGGGTGGGAGAATGGTGGGCAATGAGACCATAGAGATTGCTGGGTGCCCTGTAGGGCTGAGGGGGCTGCAGTGAGGATTCTGTGAATGAAATGGGAAGCAATTGGAGGTTTTTGTACCAAAGACCAACATGATGTGAGTCGTTCTCACATCTGTGTCAAGTGACTATAGAACATCCAGAGT
Organism: Cabassous unicinctus; assembly: GCA_029593785.1. Lineage (NCBI taxonomy): Eukaryota > Metazoa > Chordata > Mammalia > Cingulata > Chlamyphoridae > Cabassous > Cabassous unicinctus. The sequence continues at coordinate 13,069 of JAQZBX010075928.1, forward strand.
GGAAGAAGGAGACCAGATAAGAGATGACTGCTCTTCTGGGAAGATGGCAGATTAGAAAGACAAAGGACTCTCTTCTCTCTCAGAAAAATAGCTAAAGAACAGGCAGAAATGGCCTGGAAAAAATGTTCTAGGGTTTAGAACACCAGGGTAAGGCTAGACACCACCCAAAAGAGAGAGGGGCACAGGGGGAAAAAGTCTCAACATTAAGACTGTGAGGAGATGCTGCAGCTGCAGTTGCTGGCACCCTACCCCGACCCTACCAGCAGGCAATTTTGAATTCTCCATCCTTGGGTCAGCAGCTGCAAACAGAGGGGCCAACAGGGATCCACCTCCCCAGGAAATGGGAGAAAGAGAGACACAGCCTCAGACTGATTCAGTTTTGGCCAACAAATTTGGTCTGCTGTGTCCCATGAGCAATTCCAGGCCAGGTGGGGTCGCTCCATTGTTTGCCTTGGGAGCCGACAAGGGACTAAAGAGACCCAATCCTCTCTATCACCCTCCCTACTGACAGGGACTGGTTGTTGAGGACACAGAGTGGAATGGAATTATTTCCTACCTGCAAAAATGGAGGGGGCTGCCAGCAAAGGTTGGAGAACAGCCTCTGAGAAAGTTTGAATTGTTAGGCTCTGAATAGCCTCCAGGCAGGATCATCTGCCACATTCTTGCTATCACTAATGCAGCCAACATACTCTGACCAGGCTTTGAACTGAGAGGGCTGCTGAATAGCACCATCTGTTGGTGGACCAAGAAAGTGCATGTGAGGAAATTAAAAGTAAGTAAGTAAGAGAAGCTTTTTTGTGGCCTTTATAGTCTCCCTTCTCAAGACCCTTGGAAATGGGTCTGCCAGTCATTATTGGCCTAGATTTGAGCAACTAACAGGGACAATCCTAAAGACCTAGAATAGGTTGAACTAAGAATCAAAGAATGGCAGTAACACACAGCCTTCCATCACTAAATCCCTATGAAAGAGAGAGAAATAGAGCTTCAGAGTAAACTCACCATCATAATCAGATGCCTAGACATCAGCAAATAATTATAAGCCTAACTAAGAAAAGGGAAGAAATGGCCCAAGCAAAGGAATATATTAAAAAATGAGACACAGGATTTGATACAGCTAATCAATAAGATTCATACAAATTTCCAAAATCAAATTAGTGACTTGAAAGACAATATGGCTAAAGAGATAAAGGACATCAAGAAGACACTGAGTGAACACAAAGAAGAATTTGAAAACCTGAATAGAAAAACAACAGAGCTCATGGGAATGAAAGACATGATAGTTGAGAGCAAAAACACATTAGAGGGAAGCAGATGTGGCTCAAGTGATTGGGCTCCCATTTACCATATAGGAGGTCCAGGGTTTGATTCCCGGGGCCTGCTGGTGAAAAGCAATCTAGCCCATGTGGCGAGCTGGCCCAAGTGGAGAGTTGGCCCACGCAGAGAGCTGGTGCAGCAAGATGA
>JAQZBX010075929.1:0-14517 GCA_029593785.1 Cabassous unicinctus
TTAGCCAGGCCTGGGCTGGCGGCACCCTCTGCAGAGCTCAGGCCAGCCAGCTGGGGGCGCCCCCCGCCCCAGCCAGCCTGCTCTCTCAGGGTCTTTCGAAGGCCTGGTGTGGGGCGGGTGGTGAGGCGGAGGGAGGAGAGGGAGCGTGGTGAGTCAGCGGCGAAGGTATTTCTCCAGCAGCTGCTTCTCAGGCGATAAGAGTTTGCCAAGCCCCTTCCCGGGGCCTGGGAGAGGAAAGATGCTTCCTCCATCTGGGTGGGGGTCCCTGAAAGCCTCGGCTCCCGGCAGATGAGCCAGGTTCTTCTCAGACACCCCTTTTGGGTGCCCACAGGAACCTGCTGAGGGAGCTCAGCTGGCCCCCTTTTGTGAGTGGCCCCCACCCCCACCTGCTGGGAACAGCAGCCAAAGCCAGCAGGATTGAACTTCCAGAGCGTGGGAGCCAAGTGGAAGGGGAGGGCGGCCAAGGGGCATGCAGGGTGGGGGTGGAGGACACTCAGTCGCCCTTGCTCAGGTCTTCCTAGTGTGCTCCGGTGGCGATGGTGGACACGCTCCCATTCCCATCTCCCCTTAGAGAGTTTACAGCTTCCTATTTCCATCTGGTGCCTACTTATAGCAGCTCAGTTACAGTTGGTTTATAGCATCAATGTAGAGGCAGATGGCCTCTAAATCTCATGCTTCACCCCTCCCCCCTCGTTTGCGAATGAGGAAACTGAGGCCCAGAGAGGGAAAGCCATCTACCCAAGTTCACACAGCGAATTGGTCATGTCGAGGGAGGGGATTGTTCGCTGGCTGCTCTCGGGCTGCACAAGGGGCATGGGGGCACCTTCCCCTTGTCGTCCTCTGGCTTCTTTCTCCCTCTGTATCCACCCTTCCCCTCAACCCCGGAGAGCGTACTCTGGAGACCTCAGGCCTCCTAGCTCCAGCACGGGCCCCTAGCGCCCCTCAACCACACCCAGTGCTTCCTTCAGCCACCCACGGAAGGTCCAGCTTTGACTATCCGATGGAAATTACTGGGGCGGGTGGTGGTGTGTGTGTCAGGAGTCTACAAACGGCAGGGGCTCGTGGGTCAATGTTCTGAGGGGGTCAGGATTCTACTGGGGGTGCCTGTGCAAGCAACGGGGGTGGGAAGCCAGAGAAGGAAACACGAATTGTTTCCCTCCTCGTAAAGGACTTTTTCCTACAGTCGTGCCAACACAAGCTCCTTCTCGGCGCCGGCTCCGGCTCCACTCGCCTGGAGCAGAGGTCTCCGGGCCCTCCCGCTCGCAGACCCGAGCAGCCCTCCTTTCCGACGCACCTCCTGCGGGAGCCGGAGCCGGGCCTCAGCCGCCCGCCCCCGACATTTTGAAGACGGATCCGTGTCCAGCACGGCCCACAAGAGGTTAACGCCGGCGCGCTCGGAGCCGCCCCCTCGCCGGAATCCCGCCTGCTCATTGGTGGGAGCTGCCGAGCGCCTGGCCAATGGGAGGAGGCTGCGAGAAGCCGACGGCGGCGGCGGCGGGAGGCGCTCGGGGCCCGCGCGGAGGGGCGTCCGAGGGAGTGGGGTGCGCTGGGTCTGGCCTCAGTGGCTGTGGCAGCAATTAAAACGGCCCCTTTGAGGTTCCCGGTGGACCTGGCAGCCCCACGGTGCCGCGAGGCCCTTCAGAGTGGCAGGGATCGGGGAGAAGTGGAGGGGGCTCTTCTCGCGGTCGCCGGGCCCTCGGGCCCCTCGTGGCCTTTCCGCTCAGCTCCCCCCGCCCCGCCTACACGGCTCGCCTTGGTGGGGCAGCGGCCTTGGGCTCCGTCCCTGGTGGTGGTGGGCGGGGGGGGGGCATTCCCGGAGCGGTAATGGGACCAGCTAAGGTTCCCCGTCCCCCTCCCCTAATTCCGCCTTTGGGGTCAGTGCAGAGAGAGGGCGAAGCCCTGGTGGCACGGCTGTCTGCTGGGGGCAGTGGGAAGAGACTCCGCAGCAACCAGGGCACCCCTTTCCTGCAGGTCCCCAGTCCCTCGGCGCCTGGCTTCTGCTGTTACCCGGGCCCAGGCCGATTCAGTGTGTGCTTGGGGAAATGGAAGAGACAGGAGTAGGTTGAGCTGTGGGGTAAAGGGAGGAGGGGGAAGATCCCAAGCCCGGACATTCCTTCAGAGAGAAAGAGAGCGCATGCGAGCTCTTCGGAGAGGTGGGAGGAGAGCCTCTCACATTTCCCCCTTCCCCTCCCCGCAGGCTGGGCCCACAGACACTACCACCCCCCCAGCCCCCCACTTCCCCTGACCCATACATTCCGGGACGGTTACTTGCCTCGTGGTCACTAGAAAATTGCCCCCATTTTGAGCTGAAGGGCCACTAGCCTGAGTCACTGCTGTGTCCAGAGAGCAGGGAGGGGCTGAGGGGAGAGGAGGTGGCCATCTGGGTCCCCAGTTTTAGATTCTGTGTGTCCTTAAGGACCACCATCCAGGTGGTGGTGGTGGTGGGGTTGGCCCTAAGAGACCCAGGATTCACCTTCCCAGAGCTGGCCCCTAAGGCCATCCTGTGCAGGGGAGAGGACACTAGGCTTTCAGGAGCCCCCGCTTCAAGGTCCTGCTCTGAGACCTTGGGGAGGTGGCATCTCCTCTCTGAGCCTGCGTCCCCATCTGTAATAGTCTTTGTAGTCTGTTCCTTTTGAGGCAGGGGTGGCAGGGACAGGAGGAAGTGTCTTCTTTCCCTCTGCGCTGGCCTTTTTGGAGACTGGGAATTGGTGAAGCCGGTTCCCCGGGGCCCTGGAGCCAGCCCCCCCTGAGCCTTCCTGGCAGGGCATGGGGGTTCAAGGAGCACACTGTTCCAACCTCCAACCTCACTCTCATCCCCCCTTCCCTGCAGGCCCACGGAATGCAGCTGCTGAGGTTTCATACTTTCCCCCCACCGAACTCCTCACCACAGAGCCCAAGTCCAAATAAGCAGAAATGCTTGTGTGTGTGTGTGTGTATGCACACACACATTTTCCTTATGGAGGGATATATCACCTCTCTAACACCACACATGAACGACACACACCCATTGGCACTTACAGACACTTCCACACACAGCCTCACACAGGTGCTGTGACACAGACACACCATCATACTGTCATGACACTGCCAGGTACTAACACAAATCCAACAAGGACACACTCAGGCACAGATTCACATGTGCATGCACACCCATGCCTGCAGCCATCTCTGGACAGGCGCTCACACAGATGCAGTCACAGACATGGTCGAGCACTCTCTTACACAAACACATGCAACTTCTCACACAGTCACAGAACTAAATGCTGACCTTGCCAAGCCACGTGCCGGAGACAACTGAGTCATGTAACCCCCAGCCAGGGAGCTTTGGGAGTCCCAGGCTCGCCTGGGGCTGGGCCAGCGAGGGCTGGGACTGGAGGAGGGGGGAAGGAGGAGGTTTGAACTCTTCTGTGCCAGTGTGTGCTGGAGAAAGGGAGGGGAGAGGAAAGGGCAGGCTGGCACAGACCACACACTGCTTCTGTACAGAGCAGGGTCCTGGGGGAGGGTGTGAATTCTCTGCAGCCCCCAGCCCTGTTAGCCTGGCCTTCCAGTTCTTCCCCCAGACCCTTCCTTAGCCAAGCCACAGGTCTCTCAGGAAAATGGAGAGCTGGCCTACAGGTTCCTGGCCAGGCGGCCCATATACTGTGGCCTAGCCCAGGGGCAGGCGCCAAGCACTGTCTGGGCAGGAGGAAGGAATGGCAGTGAGTGCCGCCGCCTGGGGCTGGCATTAGCTGTGATTGGCATCACTGAGGGCACAATAGTCCATGGCCTGGCTGCCTGAGACACTGATCCATAGGCTGGAGAATCCCTGTGGGGACAGCTACAGCTCAGGACACTGGAGACAAGTGCCAGGGTTGGCACTGGGGGCCTCTGGAGAATAAGAGCATCCAGTCTCATTCATTCATTTACCATTCATGCATTCATTCATTATTTACTGAGTACCTATTGTGTGCCCAGCCCTGTGAATTCAGAGATGAATAAGGCCCAGTTCCTGCCCTCAAAAGTTCCTGTCTGGTGGGGTGGGCACCCCATGAATGAAGGTAGATTCAAGGCTTGAACTCTGATCCCTCTCCAGGGCATTTTCTGCTTGCATTAAGAGGGATCTTCTAAAACACAAATATGGCCATGTCACTCCCCTGCTCAATAGCAATCGATGACTCCCTACTGCCCTTAGGAGAGAGTCTAAGTTCCTTAGAGGAGCTTGAGATGATCCAGCCATGTTGCTGTTATGTATGACTGTGTCCCGTTTCTCATCTGATTTCCCACAGCTTAGCATCCGTCCCTGCACAAGGTAGGTTCTCAGATGTTTGTTGAGTGAGTAACTGAATGAGTGGGTGAATGATGGAATGTGTCAATGAGCTCATGGATTGAGCTCCTTTTTTCTGCAGCTGAGCCTCCAGGAATGACTCCTGAATTCCCTTCCCATGCCAGTTTACTCCTGCAGCAGGCAATTTCCATGCCTCAACTCCTTCCCTTGGCTTTCCCTAGTGGGGCCTGCTGTACCCATTCTCCAGTTTGATTCTTCCCAAGGCCATTTCGTGCTTAAGTCCCAGAGAGACCAGGCACCTGGAGGACCACAGCCCCCTACACGGTGACAGAGAAGTGGCCCCTGGCTCAGGCCAGGCCCAAGGTTCTGAGCCAAGCCCTGTGGCTGACCATCCGGGAGCTGCTCCCCGGCCCCTGGCCAGCTGGCACAGCCTTCTCACTGGAGCCTCCCGCCCAGCTCTGGCTGGAATTACCTGGGCCTCTTCCTCCTCACTGCACTCAGCCTTCGGCCCTCTGGCTTCCTCAGCCATCCCAGCCAGTATGAGTTGTCCTCAGGTTTTATTTTTGGAGGGAGTCGCCTTCTCCTTCCTTATTTACTCCCTTCAGGAAAGGTGTGGGACCCCTGGGCTCGGCTGGGGATCAGGCTGTGACGCCAGCCCCTGGAGCCCCAAGGGAGTGGGGCCTTCAAAGGCTCCTCACCCACCAGATGCTCCAAAGCCAGCAGCCTCTGCCCCCACCCAGTGTGTGACTAATGCCTGCCCTTGCCCTTCTTGAAGAGCCCTGTGATGGCCAGAAATAAAAATCTTATCATTACAATTTTAAAGCTGAAAGGAATTTTGGCATAATTAGAGGCAATGCAGTTCAGAGGTTACGAGCAAGGGAGGCAGGCAGACCTGGTCCCATTGCTGGCTCTGCTACATCCTGCCAGTGTAGCCTTGGACAAGTTACTTAACCTCTCTGAGCCACAGTCTCAGCCAGAAGATGGGGGTACGTGCACCTCCCCCCCCGCCCCATTGTGATGAAGATTAAATAAGTGCTTTAACCAGTGCAGGACAAGCAGCAGACTCTCATTAAATTAGCTCTTATTATTGTTATTATTACAGATGAGGAAAACTGAGACTCAGGGAAGGGAGTGGACATGCCCAAGGTCACACAGCTCAAGGGAAGCAGCCCTTCCCAGAGTCCTCCTTTCGCTTCTGTGTCCCTTCCAACTCCTGTTGAGGAGGGAGGGGCTGGCACCAGCCAAGGGAAAGAATCTCCTTGAGTTGACCCCTGTGGGTCTCCCGTGTCTGCCTCCTACCAGCGCTCACAGCTCACCTCTGGGCCAGGCGGACATCATGCAATGGTGGCCGCTCTCCTCTGGTGCCCTAGGGACTCTTTCTTGCTAGCTCACTGAGGACGTGGACTCTGGGGAGGAACCCCCCTCACTCAGCCCCAAGGTAGTCTGGTCTGGGGACCCTGAGGGGAGGGGGAATGCTGGGTCCTGACATCACAGAACAGAGAAGCTGGAGCCACAGCCAGGCAGGCCAGCTGGGGCCCTTCCAGCACGTCCAGATGTCTCAGGAATGTGCTGAGCTGGGAACTACCTCGCTCCTTCCCCACCCCACCCCAAATCCCTCATCTTCTCATGTGCTTGCTCAAGCTCTGCTTCCGCCCCACCCCCACTGCCCTTTCTCTTTCATCTCTCCCTGGGAAGGCCTGGTAGGCACTGTCCTTCTGGGACCTTGCCACAGTACAGCTCCTTTTTAGTCCTCTGAAGGGGCTGCTGTAGGCAGGAGTCCTTCCACTCTTGCAGACCCTATGGGCCAACCATGTAGGGAAGGGGGAGATGGGAGCCTGAGCTAAATGGGACGGGAAGTTCTGAGCAGATAGTACATGCCAGATCCCAAATGTGGAACTGATTTGCATCGCTGGGAGAGAAAGGGGTGAAGGCTTTGGGGCTGCAGAGGGCAGGGCTGGGTCTCCTCTCCAGGGAAGGGCAGTCATGGGGGAAGGCTAATGAGAGGGGCTCTGGGCATCTTGTTCCAGCTGTTGGGTGGGAGAGCCAAGGAGGTGGGGTGCTAGGCTGAAAGGGGCCGGACAGGACATGCTTTGCCTGAGAGTAGTACAGTCCTGAACTGAGGGTGCAAGGGAATGTTGTTAGGGTCCTGAGGTTGGGCCAGGGGGCAGAACATGGTTCAAGCTGGAGCTCCCATCCCTGAAGAAAGACAATCTATCCCTCTCCAAGGGCGGAGCTGCCCCTGGGCCTTTCCAGGCCAGCCTGGCCCCAAGTGCTGGAGATGAGAGAGCCAGAAGAGAATTGGTGCTCCTGGCCCAATGTGAGAGTCACATCAGGGCACGGGGTGGAGGGCAGAGAAGAGAAGCTGCTTCCTGGGGCGGCCCCGGGCTCAGAGAGGGCCCACAATTCTGTCTCCCCTGGGAAGGTGGCCCTGATCATCCAGATGGGCTGACAGCTGAGATTTCCCTAATAGTCTCTAGGTCTCAACACAGACGGTTCAGAGGAGCTGGGGACCACTGTCTTGTCCAGCTCAGAACTAGCAAGGGTTCCCTCCTGCTTGCTGAATAAACTCCCATCTCCTTAGCGTGGCATTCAAGGTCTGTCATAAACAGATCCCAGCCTACCGCTAGAGCTGGAGCCCCCTCATCTTTCCCTTCCCTGCAGCCTTGTTGAGCTGATCACTCCCAGATCCCCAAACCTCTGTTGCCTCAGGGCCTTTGTTTATACCATTTCCTGTGTCTGGAATGCCCTTGCTCTTTCATTCCAACTCGTACCACCTTTTAAGGCCCAACTCAAATGCCACTTCCTCCTGGAAGCCTTCCTTGATCACCCAGCTGCCTCTCTGTTCACCACAACACTTACAGACTGTTAGCTTATTGGTTAATATCATGCCTTGAGCTCTAATCACACACAATGGGCTCCATCTCCCTTCTTAAACTTTAACCTCCTTGAGGGCAGGATCTAGAATGGATTTCATCCTTTACTTCTGCAGGGCATCACACAGGGCCTAGCATATAGTATGCTTAATAGTAATGATACTAATAATAATAGCTAATATTTATGTGCCAGGTGCTGGTCTAGTTCCTCATATGCAGTATCTCATTTAAGCTGCAGAAGATCAGGTAGGTAGTACCCCAGTTTATGGATAAGGAAGCTGAGGCACAGAGAAGTTAAGTAGCTCACCCAGGTTCATTCCAGGACTGTAACCCAAGCACTCTGATAGCAGAGTCTGCTCTCTTAAGCATCCAGGATAACACTCGTTGAATGAATGAGCAACTTCCTGTTGCATCTTCCCAGCACCTAATGCAAGGTCAGATACAACATATGGACCCCAAGTCCTTGCACTGGGTCTGCACCTAGACCCGGTTTTGCTCCTTCCCTGGCTATCTGCTGATGCCCAGAAAGGCAGAGCCCTAAGAAGGGGCTTGGGGCCTTCTGACTTTACCTAAAGAAACGAGCCTTCCACCTCCAGAGAGGTCAGACAGACAAGAAAACAAAATCCTGTTGGGTGCAGACATCCAGGACTCGGCACAAGGTTGGAGAAAGTGGGACGTTTCTCCAAGGGCTGGCCAATGCTTAGGACCTTCCTTTAGGCAAAGACAAGCGCAATCAGAATAAGACAGCAGCTGCAGCTGCTGTTTATAGGGAGTGGCCTGTGTGCCAGGCACTGTGCTCAGTCCTCTCCAAGGCTTAGCTCCCAGGAGCCTCATAGGAAGTCTCTGTTTTCTGCTCATCCCTACTTTATGGATGAGAATCAGCTCCGGAGGTTAAGGCACCTGTCCAGCTTCACTCAGGTGACACGTGGCTAGAGCCGGGATTTGTTCTTGCTTCCAGGTCTGTGCAGTGCTAAAGCTGACCATTAGCAACCGCCGCGGCTCACCTGAGCTGCAGCTCAGCTCCCCAGTTCTTGCTGCCTGACCCGTGGACCCACAGTCAGGTCAGGCTAAGCCGGGGAGTAGCGCCAGGTCCCAGGACTTTCCTGTTCAGAATTTGCCCAGAGTCAGGTGGTTTAGAGTCTATAGCTCATCTCTTCCCCAAACTCACATGGCTCTGAGAGACCAAGGTATTCAGAGCTGGTTCTATTTCTTAAGCTGGGTAGTCAGTACCAGGTGTCCATTTTATTATACTCTATAATTCATATATAGAATACATTATATATACTTTTATATATAATATATATATTTATGTGCACAATATATTTCATAATAAAAAAGGCCATCATGATAAAGTGAAAAGTAGATGTGGGATTTAGATTGAGTCATTACTTGAATAAGTAAATAAACTCCCACTTCTCAAAAACAAAAACATCAAAGCTGAAAGTGTCCTTTCTTTCACTATCAATCTATCTGCCCATTCATCTATCCTCCCTTACCCACTCGAGCCTTCCTTCTGCCCATTCTTCTATTCACCCACCCATTCATCACCCATCACCCCCTCCCCACTTCCTTCCTTCCTTCCTTCCTTCCTTCCTTCCTTCCTTCCTTCCTTCCTTCCTTCCTTCCTTCCCTCCCTCCATCTATTCATCTATCCATCCAATAAATAAACATTTCCTGAGTACTCTATGGGTCAGTCATTATAACTAGATCTAGGGAATAGACAGAAATAATTTACTGACTTTTACTCCCTGCCCTCAAAGAACTCTCAGTCTAGTTCAGCAATGAGGAAGCCCAGAAAGGGAAGTAATGTGCTCAAGGTCACACAGCAAGTTAGGGAAATGAAGTGATGAAGGACGAGGACATTCCAGGTGGAGGGAAGCAAGCGCCCTCAGTCACCGCCTTATAACTGCCTCCGGGCTCTCCACGAGGGCCTGAAGAGCCTGCCTTACCCCCCATTGCTGCTTTCATTTTTGTTACTCCTTTGGAAGGGGGGAGGGAGATGGCTACTCATGTCCAGCTGTTATGTCAGACCACACATCCCAGCCCAGATGTATCAGGCTCTGCGATGGCTGAAACAGCTTCTGGGCCAAGAGCCAAGGGCCAAGAAAGCAGCAGTGAGGGCTCTGTCCCAGGAGAGTTGGGGGAGGAGGCACACTGGAACCGGGCAGCAGGGAAGCCCATTATTGCTCTAGCTATCAAGTTGACCTCATTGATGACATGGTGTGTCCAGGTCACAGGGACCAAGAACTTTGACATTCCAAGGAAATCAAGATCTTTGTTGTGTTTTCAAAGAGGGTCAGAGTTCTGGGCCATATCCTGCCCTTCCGGCTTCTCCAGAACCAGGTACTCCCACCCCTACTTTCCCCCATCCCGCTCAAGGGTCAAGAAGCCCTGCCACTTGCTCCAGCTTTCCCTAGCCTGCTTGAGGGGTTACGTGATGTTCCAGCCAGAGCAGTGCTCATGGTCTTGACTTAACTCCACCCAGATCTTCCTCCTCCATCCTGCCCCCCGGAGCGCAGAGACTTCCAGAAGAACAGCCTGTTCTCCAGCATCTGGAGCTGGTTTCTTAAGGGAGGTTCAGGGGTAAGCCAGATCCCAGAGAGGGGTGCTCTGGAATGGCCTCGGGGCCAGGACTTGCAGGAGATGCACGATGTGGGGAGGAGAAGACACAAAGGGGGATGTCCTTCATTTCCCCCTCTCCTGGCACTGCAGCCAGCTGGGCCACATACACAGACTCTCCTGGGGAGTCCTAATTCCCTGGCAGGCCTGGGAGTAGCATCCCTGGGCAAGGATGAGGAGAGGGCAGGGGATGGGATGTGGGGGCCTCTCTTCTCACAGCTCAGGCATTGTGCTTTCCTGGGCAGGGCATCTGGCTCTGCTTCCCAGAGCTCTAGGCATCCCCAGTGCCCTAAGGAAGGGAGTGGCTGAGGATGAAGGCAGGGCCTCCTTTCATATCCAAGATCCCACACTTCCCTGGCCCTGGAGGGAAAAGTTCAAAGCAGAACAAGAGTGGGAGAGAAGAGAGTGTTTCCTCCCCTCTTGACAGTTTTCTCATCTGCACAAGGGAAAGTGAGGCGTCTCTGTGCTCAATAAAAGGGGCACAGCCGTAGCCCTCCCCACTGAAATGCCTTCTTGCCATTAGGACTGGGGAAACTCGGGGATGGGGGATGTGGAGGTCACCTCTCCCGAAAACCCTTCCCTGACCTCCCACTTGACTGGATGCCCCCCCTCCAAACCCCCCCACCCCATGCTCTGCTCCATCACTGTGCCATCAGGGTATCAGTCCCGTCTATTTCCCTGAATGTCCCTCTCATTTGGCTGTGAGTGGCTGAAGGGTGGGTGTGTCTCCTTCATCTGGGTGACCCTGGCACCAGCAAGCCAGCTCCGTTAGTGCCCAGTTGTTGAAGTAATGGACGTGTTCATTAAAGAATGAGCAAGTGAATCCCCGGCTGGTCCAGGGAAGCCAGAAGGACCTCACAGCAGATCACGGGCAGACATCATTTTTGTGGGGACTCTCATCCCCACCACCCTCAGGAATGGCCAGGTCAGGACCCTGGGAATCCCGGGGCCCCTTCTGGAATTATTAGTCTGTTTCTTGAACACTTGGGTCTGTCTTTTTAAAACGATCTCCCCTTCTCTTCCAGGGAGTGCCCTAGTCTAAAGTAATTAATTTTCTCAACAAATATAGCAAATCTGAAATAGAGCAAAGTCCACTATAATGTGAGTGGCACTTGACTTCTGTCCTTTGCCCAGGCTCAAACTCAAACAGGGGTGGGAAAATTCTTATCTGTGGTCTGTGACTGCCTCATGCCTTGGGGACTTTCCAATTTCGGTCTGCTGCATGTAGTAAGGTTTCACGATCTTTAGTTTTGTGCTTCTTGTGACTATACAGACCAACTGAAAATTTTTGTTTTTTTAAAAAAATTAATCCTGCAATAACATAACTCCACATCTTACATGATTGAACATTTTGGACCTGGCTTATTGCATTAGGGTAGGGTTTTACTATAGTGAGAACCTATTTCATGCCAAGGTACTGTGCTAGGTTTATGGCAGTGAACAAGACTGTCATGGTCTCTGCTCTCATGGAACTTACTTTCTTACAGAGGAAATAGACAATAAGCCAACAAATAAAATAACTGCAAAACTGGGATGAGGACTATGAGAAAACAAAGGACTGAAACAGAAAATAATGGGTGGGGGTGTCACACTTTAGGATGGTTGGGGGAGGGTTTCTCCAAAGAGGTGACATCTGGGTGGGATCAGAAGGATGAGATGGAGAGAACCAGAGGGAAAGCATTCCAGATGGTAGGAACAGCATGTACAAAGGCCCTGAGGCAGGATTGGAAAAAGCTTGGTTTTAAGATGAGTGAGTATGGATCCAGGAGTCCCAGGAGAAGAAGAGGAAACTGGAGAAGTGCTCTAGGGTGAGGCCTGAGCCACAAGTTAAAACCTCCTGTGAGTCAGTCAGCTCCAGACTAGACCAGGGGCTGTAGAGACCTGTGCTCTAGGATGGGATGGTTCAAGGCAATGACAACTGGAAACCATGGAGAGCCCTTCCTGAACCACAGAGAGCACAGGCTACAGGACACTGATGCCTGGGGAGTGGTGGGGCTTAAGTACCCTTTTCCTTCCTCCCTAAAAATGTGTGGGGTCTGGCCTGGGTCTCCTTTCATTCAATCATTCATTCAACAACAGTTGCTTGGTTGAGACCTACTCTGTGCCAGGCACTGTGCTAGGCTCTGGGGATACATCAGTGGACAGGACAGACAAAGCCCCTGCTTTCATGGAGCTTGTATCCCAGTCGGGGGAGGAAAGCAAGCAAATAAAATCCCACTCAATCCAAACTCAATATTCTGGGAAAGGGGACATTGGTCTTGGGAGGTCTCCCTTCCTGAACAGGAGTCCTGAAGTTTACATCACCATTTTCTCCATGAGTTCTATTTATTTCTTTATTTAATTTATTTTATTTCCCCACCCCTCTCCATTAGTTCTTTTCTAAAATTCTCATTTGAGACCAGAGTGCCCTGGCCCCTCTGCCCTCCTCCCTGTGGATGAGAATTTAAAGAGAAACACACACACAAACACATCTTCCCATTTAAGGGCTGCTAAAGGCCCACACACAGGCATAGCAACACCCAAACACACATACTTCTCTAATCTCCCTGAATTCCCCAAAGGCCAGGGCTGGGGGTTGCAGGGGGGAAGTTCCTCTGCTTTGCCAATTAGTGCAGGAGCAGCCAGGCTGGGGCCTGGGGAGCAGTGATCCAGCTTACCCCCACACCCCCCTTCCCAGGGCTGGCCCCTGGGTCCCAGTCATCCCCACACCTGGCCTCTGCAGCTGCTGGGAGGTGAATGAGTGTGCTGGGCAAACATCCTTGCAGCTTCCTGCTGCTCCCCTCTAAGACAACAGAACTCCTCTTCCTCCTTCTCCTCCCCACACTCTCCCAGCTGGGCCCTCTCTGGATCCAGAGCCATTTCCCTCCAGAGAAGCCAGAGTCCTCCCTCCCCCTTAGCCAGAGGAAGGAGGCAAGAGGCACGCAGACCAGACCTCGTGTCTCTATTTAGAGACAGGACCCATTCTCCCTCTGATCCTTTATCCCAGCTCTCTGAGCACCAGACCCTCTCCCATACCTGCCAAAGGGCTGAAGGGCCACAGGGTACCATGGAAGTGGGCTCTCGGGATGGCCACATCAGGGTATCTAGGAGAGTGGGAGGGAAGGGAGGAGAAGCCCCTACATCTGGCAGGAAGGGCAGCCCCTTCTGAGGGATGTCTCTGAGAATCCCATGAATAGGTTTGCAACAGTGGGAAGGGAATTTTACAGAAGAAGTAATAAAGCACCACGCAATGCACCTGACCTGACTTCGTGTCTCAGTCTCTCGTCTCTGTCCACGTGAATACATAGCCTTTATCTAGTTGTATCCAGGGAGAGGATACATTTTGCTTTTTGCTTTTTTGCACAGAGCAAGGGAGTACATGCATCTTCCGTGCATGTACTTTATGGCCTTTCTCTGGATTTTTAAGAAGGGTAGTGAAGGCTCTGCTCACCAACTTCCAGACTGAGAAGCACGCAGACTCCTGTTGCTTAGCCCTGGAGACACTTCCTATGCCCAGGCAGAATGAAGAGGAGTTGGGGGTAGGCATGGTATGGGATCCCAGCTAGAAGGGTCCTTAGACGTCAAAACGGAGGCCCCAGGGAAGGAAAGTGACTTGCTAAAGGGCACACAGCCACTCCTAGTTCTCACCGCCCCCCTCCATCCAGTCTCTGGGACCAGTTAATAACTATGGAATCTTTACATGCCAGGCATCATGCTAAGATCTTTACATTAATTTTCTCACTGAATCTATACCACATATTATGGGAAAGGTTCAAATATCCCGATTTTTCAGATGAGGACACTAAAGCCCAGCACTGGCCCTGTTGGCTAGTGGCAGAAGCACACCTAGAACCAACATCTCCTGATTCCCAACCCAGGGGTCCTCTTTCTTTCCTATCAGAGAAAGAGGCCGACACCTTTTTCTCTTCCCCTGCCTGGCCTGGAGGCTCAGGAACCTCCCTGGCAGGGCTTCCCTTTGCCAGAGTCCCAGCACTGGACACCACTGTCTGATCACGCCTCCTTTCCTGCGCTGGACTAAGGCCCAGAAGAGCAGCTGGGGACACAGGGCTGAATGGAGCAGAAGGAAGAGGCTGCAGGCTGAAGAGTTCATTCAGAAGAAAACCCGTTCTGAGCTGACCAGGGCTGGGGGAAGCCCTTAGGGAACCCCTCTGGGCTGCCAGGGTCTGAGCTCCAGCAACCCCCGTCCCTCTGACCAGTACCTTTTACCATCCCCAGGGTGGGTGCTTGGATCCCTGCCCCTTTATTACTTGGATTTGTAGGGAGTTTGCCCAGCTAAATGCCATAACCATCCTTAGAAAGTCTTGATCCACCTCTGCCCTATTTTGCAAAGAAACTGACTTCCAGAGAGGAGAGTGAGTAGCGTGGCCCAAGTGCACAGGGGGAGGCAGTAGCAGAGCTCGGAGCCCAGTCTTTGCTGCCAGGGACAGCTCTTTCTCTTCCACTTTGCCTGGGACGAGGAGCCTTCCTCAGGGAGCACAGTGACCAGCTCTGTGCTGAGTAATGGAGAATGAGGAGACCTCGCCCCCATGGCCCCAGCTCAAATTCCTGGTCCTTGGCCTCAGTCTCCCCACCATCAGTCTAGTGGCCTGGGACAGTTTAGGTGGAAGTCCAAGATGCCCAGGCCTGGGTTCTCGAACCGTTTAAGTCTCTAAGGACTGGGCTCTTGTCTGGACAAGTTGATCTTAGTCGGAGGAAGTAGAAGCCAGCAGGGCGAGCCCCCCAAGATGATGACTGTGTGTGTGTGTGGGGGGGGGGGGGGGG
>JAQZBX010075930.1:0-14522 GCA_029593785.1 Cabassous unicinctus
TCCTCCCATGTATCACCCATCACTGACACCCCACAACTATGATCCTCCCTTGCCACAGTTTGGACCCTTCTGTGATCCAAAACTTCTTCATAAATGAAGCCAATAAAATAGCCACATACAATTAATGAGAAAATGAAATTGTAATGATAGTTGTATATATAAGAAATAAAATACAGAAAAAATTAATAAAAAGTAAAAATAGAATTTTTAAATATTGGAATATTAAAAAATAATGAAAAAATATTTGAAGAAAATAAAACTTTTTTTTGTTTACATTTTGTCTTTCCTCACTGTCAGACTATTGTCCTATATGTACAGTGACTTTTTTTTTTCCATTTATTCCCCCAATGTCTTACTTTTTTTTTTTCTTTCATTTTTTTTTCTTCAAAGAAGTTTTTGGTCACAGTAGAGTCATGAACAGAATACACAGCCTTCCCATATACCCAACATCCTCCCCCTTTTCTCCTTGCCCCATCACTAATGTTTAATATGTGCATGGTACATTTGTTACCATTGATGCACAAATATTGAAACATAGCTACTAACCATTGACAATGGTTCACATTATGGTTTATACTTTGGACCATATACTTTTATATGATCTGATAAAATTTAACATGGCCTGTATCCATCTTTGCAAGATCATGCAGAGACTTCTATCACCCCCAAAATGGCCCCTGTTCCATCTGTTTTATTCCTCCCTCTCCCTCCCCTTTGGGTCCACCAGGCTTCATTCCGTAAAGGACAAGATCCATAATTACTTTCTTCTTCACTGAGGGCTTGACACACTGGTCTGTTCTCCCCTATTAGGCACCACCAATGCTCTCAAGTGACTCCTGTCTCTGTTTGAAAACATAACAGTACTCCCTAGGATGGGAGTCCAATACCTTCCTACTCACTAGGTGGGTCTCTACCCACTGATGCACAAATTTGTCCTGTGTCTCTCAATTTACCTTAATTTTTTTTCCTTTCCATTTTCACTTTTGTTGAACAATTGTCAAACCTTGATGGTCTTCCAAAGTTTGGGGAAAGTTAATTCTGATAAATTTTAACCATTTTCATTGGTTCCAAGGGGGCTGTGAGCCAAATATGTCTTACTCCAGAATCTTACTCATGTCACCTCTTACTCATCAGTTTTTGCATGATGTCCTCTCTTTCCTTTATAGCTCTTAGCATATTATTCATAGTTATTTTAAAATTTTCAACTGATAATTCCAACATCTCCTACAAACCAGGGTCTGGTTATGATATTGCCCTGATTGTTATTTTGTTTTTCCTTTTTCACAAGCCTTGTGATTTATTTTTGAAAGCCAGACATGACATGTCAAGTAAAAGAAAGTGAAGTAAGTAGACTTTTGACTTTAGATCTTATGTTTACTGTCTAGGAGTTAGGCTGTTTTATTGTTTCCTGTAGTTGCAAGTTTCAGGGGCAAAAATTTCTTCTTTGGTCCTTTTGTCTGACTCAGTTGTCTTTGGGTTACCTTAGGGATTCCTTCTTAATTAGGGACTGAGCCTTCCAATTTTTAATAGTTGTAATGCCTTCTTATATACATTATCTCTATTAATGTGTTGTAATATGTAGGAGAAGTAAATGTTCTATCATCCTAAGAAAAGTTTTTCTTTAACTGTGGCCCTGGGGCTATGAAATTCACAAATGATTATCACTATTCTTTTTTTCTTTTTATCCCTTATGTGAGAAGTGGGAAATACCGTTGGACCTGGATTTGTGCATCTATTTTTCTATGAGGTAAATTAGGCTTTGATAAAACTCACTTTGGTTAAGTTCAGGTAAAATACTGTACCTTAAACACTGGCCTTTGTTAAGGAAAACAGAAGGCCTTGTGACTGTTTTAAATAGTTACTTTTCCCTTCCTGTTTTTGGAGGTACAATGGGATTATTCCACCATCTTTACAGTGACAAGCCTGGGACTCATGGAGGCATAATACAAAAAAGTGCAAAGGTCCCCCTAACTATGGGCTTCCAGATGTTTTTTTTAACTCAGAAGTTAGTCCATACACTATCTTCAGCAATTAGTCAGGTCAAGTAATTTGTTATAAAGGAAAATGTAATATGTCTCATTTAAGTACTTCTACTTGTTGCTAATCCTAATAAACTAAATGTCTGTATCTGCATGTTTTTCCAGTTTTGGGGTACAAATTTGCCCTGTGACTCAATTTAAGACAGATCTGAAAACAGTTGATTTTATATATTTTAGCTTGCCATCAGAACAGGAGTGGCTGTTACTAAATTCTTCATGTTGTGTTAGAAACTGGAAGTATTTTTTTAGAAGAATAAATTGATCATACTCTGATATCAAACTAGTGTTTTTCCCAAAAGAAATATATGAGTCTACCTTGCATAATTAGCAGAGAGATTACAAATGTTGTTCTGAAAATTTTTGATTTGGGTCTCAAATTCACATTTAAGAGTTAAGTGTTAAATGTTTGTTTTATTATTTGTTTTGATGAGATTATTTTAGTGAATTCAAAAGACAAGCAGCACTGGTGTGAAAAGGGTTGTTTTCATTAGGAGAAAAAAGTATTTTCATTCTTAAGGAGTCCTCAAATAAGCAAAACATGAAACCAAATTAAATGCAGCAGAGGTGACTAGAAATGAAAATCATTTATTCATGTACCTTGTTCATTAAGTGTAAATTTGAGAGGCAATAACGAATGCAAAGTCATTCCTTATACATAGAGGGTAAAAGTAGAGATAGAAACTAAGGCCAATATCCCAGCATCGCCGAAAACCTGAAATATGCACAACCTTCTAAGATTGTGGAGCATCTATATTCTCTAGCCAGTTGTAAGTTTTCCCTTAAGCTATAATTTTGTCTTTCCTGATCCTAAATTACACTCTCTGAAAATATTATCATGTATATTCAGTATATTTTTGGGAGTTTTAAAATAGATATAATCAATATAAGTAATTGAAAAGTGGAAAGAAAAGATTATAATAAAGGAATACAAATCTATGGTGTTGAGCAAAAGAGTACAGAGATGTGTCCAGAGACATAGTAGGATCTGGATGTGGGAGGGCACATGGATAAGTGAGTTAACCAGAAAATACACCTTCCCAGGGATTTCAGAGGAGAATTAATTTCTTAATGAGGGCAGATGAATTTCTATGTAAAACATGAGAACATATGAAACCATCAAAGCCTGAATACATCAACTCTAATTATAATAAATGAAAATTAAGTTATACATGAATAAGAGCAGCAAGGAGTATGTCAATAAAGGTTTAATATAGATATATTCAAAGGTTTGCACAGGAATGCTAATTAGTAATTTAATGGGAAACATCATAAGATATATTATCTAAAATAAGACATTTTCTACTCACAAATCTCACCATAAAAAAATGAACTGACAGTTTTTTCAGTTTGATTCAATGCCAAAAATGTACTTTATGATGAACCAGTTCTTCTCAAATATTTTTTCCATTGCCTCTTTTACATCTTTGTTCCTCAAACTGTAGATGATAGGATTCAGCATGGAAATCACAAAAGTGTAAAATATAGACACTATCATAGCATTATCCATTGTGTAGTGGGAACTTGGCCTCATTTCCTTAAAGTGGATTTTCACATGGTAAATTGACACTCCTTAGGTGAGTGCCACAGGTAGAAAAGACTTTTTGCCTTCCTTCAGCAGATGGCATCTTCACAATGGCCATCAGAATGAAAGCATAGGAGATCAAGACCTTTGATATAGTAACTATTTCAATGGAGCCCACAAAGTAGAAGAGTAGAAGTTTGTTGATGTGAAGGTCAGAACAAGAAATAGCGAGGAGTGGAGGGATATCACAAAACACATGTCTAATTCCATCGGATGCACAGAAAGAAAGGCTAAAAGTGGCCACTGTCTGTAAAGTACCATGCAAAAAGCCACCAGCATAGGAAGCAATGATGAGCGGCACATAGATTCGGGGTGACATGTTAACTGAATACTGAAGTACATTGTAGATAGCTACATAGAGATCATAAGCCACTGCAGGTAAGAGAAAGCATTTTCTGGTTTCAAAAGAAATAATGAGAAAAATCTGTGTAATACATCCAAGAAATGAAATATCTCTATTACTTTCCAGGAAATTGACCAATATTTGGGGGGTGACAACTGAAGAATAGCAGGCATCCAGGAATGAAAACACACTCAGAAAATAGAACATGGGGTTGTGGAGCCAGGCGTCCTCAATAACCAATAAAACCAGTCTCAAATTTCCAATCAGAATAAAAAGATAAGCCGCTAGAAATAATAAAAATAGGAAGACCTCCAGCTCAATTTTTTCTGTGTGACCCATCAATATAAACATGGTGACTTCAGTCACATTCTTGAACAGAATCCTGTAAGTATCCAAAGCTGATGGTAACTCTGACGTCTCAGTTTATATGTATAGGTCTGCAAGAAACTATCTGGTTCACCGAATTATATCCCCATATCTGCATCTTAGAACATTGATAACCTAGGCAATGATTGGATAGACATCGGTGAGAAATTGAGCCCAGGTAGATGCAGTTCCCTGAATATATAAAAGGAAGACATGGTTTCATTCATTTGTTACTTAAATTTGTCATCCTAGATAAGAAAACAAATTAATTAATTTGGATTTTTTATGGTTAAATTTAGAACTATCTTTCCTTATATCTTCTTAAAATCATAAGAAATAATAAATATCAATGTTTCTGTACCCAAGTGTGTTGCAGTGGAGTGTAACACCTTAATAATAGTTTGAAATTTCCTACAATGAGCATAAAATAACTTAGTTAAATGATCATAAATTTAAAATCAGAGTAATCACATATACCTCATAAGATTGTGTTAAATTTAAAGGAGAAAACCCAGGATGACAGTTAAGTCATTTAAAAACATTTCGACATGAATAAAAATGGAATTTTAGACATACATTTCAACCTCTTTTCCAGTACAGCTATTTCACACCAAACCATTTTACCTTTTTTTCCGAGGCAATGATCTTGCTACATTAGTTCCTCTGGAATAATTATGAACAAAGCATCCAAAGTTATTCTGGAAGAAAGTGCACCCAAGGTATCATAAAAAAAACAGTAAAATATATTCTATCCTTTTTTAAAATTATTCTTTCTTGAAAGCATAACATTGTTGTCCATTTTTGTCTCTTCAAGTTATTGCAATTTTCTGTGCCTTTGCTCGTTATTTCTGCAAAAGTCCTGTTATTCACATTTCAGACTTATTTCTATAAAAATAAATAATGGCCATGCCTTTAAAATGTAATCATTGCTAGTGGAGCTTCTAAAATAACTATAAAATATCATCACCAAAAAAGCAATAATGAACTGATAGTTAAATTGCTTGTTATTGCTTTTCTACAATATAACATTTTAATTCTTGTCTATTATCTTATGTCAGTATAATGTTTCTTTTGGGAATATGCAGAAAGAAAACTGCATGACCATAGTTAACAACAGTATTGTAATATTCTTGCATCAATATCAAAGAAGTCACTGTATCAATGGAAAGAGTCAACAATAGGTGGTTATGGGAATTTTTCTTTTAGAATAAGGAAAACGTTCAAAGGTTTATTGGGGGTGATGTTTGCACTACACTCTGATGAAAGTGAGAGCAATTGAGTGTACACTTTGGATAGATTGTACAAAGAATGTTTCTGTATAACACAGTGAATGACGTGGTGGAAGACCGACTGTGGCAAACAGTATAAATATGAGAACGTACTCTTATGAACTAAAATAAATGTGCAATACTAATACGTGGAACTAATAATACTGGCTGTATGGAAAAAATACACTAAATGTATGCTATGGGCCATAGTTAGTTGTAATAATCTGATGATGTTCTTTCATAATCTGTAACAAATATTTCACAACAATATTTACTGCTCATGGAGGGGTGATGTATGGGAATTCTGCACATAATGATGCTTGTTTTGTATGCTCACAACATCTCTGATAAAAATATATATTAAAAATGAGAAAAGTGCATGACCAAAAAAAATTAATGTTTAAACATAAAACACATGCAAAAAATTTTTAAAGAGGTACCGACATCTGGACCAAATTCCTCAGAGATTGCAATACATTAGTGGGTCCAACATATTTAGGCAGTATATTTCAGCATAATGATATTTGTTTTTACTTTGTTACCATTTAGACGGAAGTGTTCGACTCATTCTTAAGTAATTGGCACGAGTGTTTTCCAGGGATTTGGAATGAAATATCTTCCATACACTGTGGTGGGCTGCAGTCAGTGACTTATAAATGATTTTATTCATGATATGAAGAATACCCCAGTTTTGTCATTTGGAGATTCCCTATAAGAAAAGAATGAAAAAAATCAGATTAAAACTACTGGTTGGAAGAAGAAATCCATATGTCATTTTAACCATGAAAGGTTATCACATATGTGTGGCTATGTGAAAGGAAAAAAAAAGAGTAAATAGCAATGTAAACATGGGGAAGGAGCTAAACTTGCACATTTGATTCTTAGAGAATTAAAAATATATGTAATTAAGGTAATTTCTGATTTCTGTGCAAATCCAGATACAATATAAATTACTCATAGAGGAACACACTCATCAATATTACAATGTCTAATGTTATTTGAATTGCTATATTAATGAAGTAATGTAAATAAATCAATTAGTAATATAAGTATGTATTAATGCATTGTGCATCATAAAATGTAAATTTCTTTTAATAATAGTCCTCATTCACTCTCTCAACTACACATTTTCTCTTCTCTTTCTCTCACTCTATCTTTCTCTCCCATTAACTCTATAGTGAAAAGAAATAAAGATATTTCAATAAGTTTTGAAAAATGTACCAGTAGGTAGTCTATAAAAGAAATTAATTACAAAGTATACTTGACTGACATACACAAGAGAAATTTCAGGTACATCACAGCTCTAACCTTCACTTCTCTGCCATCGATTAGAAAAGACATCATTATGAAAGAGTAAGAACATTATATTTTACCTCTAAACCCTGTATTAAAATCTCTGGTTTAAGAGTTAGTGATAGTGTGAGCTTGGAAAAATAACTCCATCGTTCCAACTAAAAGAATAATAAAACGGAATAAAATTTTCAGACTCAAATTTTTCAATCACATGAACATGGTAACATGGCACAGTAGTTGTTTATGAGCGGCATTAAATTATTTTGTATTAATTTTATGTTTAGGATGCATATAATTGAAATATGACAAATTTTATTTACATGAAACGTGAGTAAGGGAGAGTTAAAAAAGCAACTTTTATCCTCAAAACATTGGGCAATGATTGAACTGCAAATCATAAGGTAAGTATTTCTTCTTTTAATTATACGTATGCTTGTTATATGACACTAACTATACATAAATAAACTACTTAAATGAATACAATTTAGATTAAACTGAAAGAAACTTGTTATTCTGTGCTTTTAGGTGCCATAAAATTCATAAACTTCACTACAATCTTCCTTTGCTATTTCAGTAAATAATAGTGTTTTTTTCCTTTAACTTTCCTGAAAATCTCTCTCACAGAATTTCCTGACAATTGTTGATGTCTCTAATTCTATCTATAGATTAGTAAGTGATTTATGAATGAAGGTATAAAATATAAAAAGATGTCCCATTAGAGAAATTATCAACTTCACTACATGGAAATGGAGACATGATAGAGTAAAAGTTGACATTTAGCAAATTCATCAAGCTGATCTTCATACTGGCATTTCTGTTAACTACTATTTGAGAATATTAGACTGCTTGTGTTTATGGGTAGCTGATTTCTCTATAACAGGATAAGGTAAGAAAAAATATAGAGAGATATTGAATTTAAAAGAAAACATATATAATCCTACAGGAAGACTCAAAATCATTGGATCAATTCAAATAGTCTGAAAACATAAAGTATCAAAAACCCATGAGAACAGTTTTACACATATTTTACTTCAGAAGAAGGAAATCTATGATAGCAGCTACCATGTATTATTAAGTGGCTAATAATGGATTTGAATTTTGTGTTCATTACCTTGCATTATCTACATAGCTATTTGCAAGCTCAAAATACTAGAGCCCTTGTATATATGAGGTAACTCATTTCCTGTTAGAAATATAACATGACAAAGCTCACATAATTATTTACAGGGCCAGGATTCAAGCCCAAATTTCTCTGACTCAACACTATAAGCTATGTCCTCTGATTCATATTGTAATACTATAGTGACATGCCAAAATCCTTGCTTTAAGAAATACACAATAACATTCTCAACTCTTTTTATTTATTTATAACACAATAAAACTTACAAAAATCACACAAATAAACATGAGATTCAAAACAAACCAACTAAAGTGGGTTCTAGATGATTTTGCTAAATAATGAAATAAAATTTAATTATTAATCTTCAAATAGAAAAAAAATTACATACATTGAAAGTACATATACTCAGTGTCAGTTTATAAGCTAATTTTCTCTCTATTTAATAAAATATCTTATTTCTAGTGCTCCTATTCTGACTATAATCTTCCATCAAGAAAACTAAAACAAATTTCTCATTATAGCTCTATTTAGTTATATATATACAGAGTCCTTCCTATTTAAGTTTAATCTTCCCTGGAAGGTCTAGGCATGCAGTTCAATTTTGTAATACAGACCTGAGTTAACTATAATCAACTATATCAAATTTAAATAATAAAGCATGTGATATCAATGTGTTGAAGCATGTAGTTTGAAGTCAGGATTATAGCTTCTAAAGTATTTTTAGTAATAAAAACCACTTCTTCTTACCTAAAAAACAGAAGTGTTTATTCAGTTAACGTGTTTTCTGTACTTGGATTCTTTTATTAGCTTTCTTAATTATTATTGAAGTCCACTGGGGATGCTCAAGAGAGAAAACATACTCTCTTCTTGACATGAAAGCATGAGTTTATTTATTAGTTTATTTATTTGTTTATTTATTTTCTGTAGAAAACATGTGAATGGTTTGAGAATAATGGACTACATGATAAAAAAAAAAGGAAAGCATGAATGAACATTGACCTCTTTTAAAGAAATGATCCCTCCTTGGAAAATACATATGAAGTAGAATTTGAAAAGAAATCTAATGATAAGGATATAATCCTAGTTCTGATAGTAATGAACTAATAAATACAGGCTAAAAACAATAATTTTCTGAAATCAAATTTCCTCCTCCTGAGAATTGAAACTGCTTAATTTTCACAAAATCCAGTAAAAATGCATATAATGAAATAATATGAAAGCATTACATGTGACAGAATTTATAATTGATTAATATAAATTAATTATTTGTCCTTTAAATTTAGGGTGTTACAAATCTAATGGAATGAGAGGTAAATTTAAACTCAATGAGATTTTCAAAGAAGAGATTAGATACGAATAAAAAATTATCACGTAAACTCTTAATAGGGAATATTAAGAGGATAGATGTGGAGGTATATAGAATACTGCAACATGTCATATGATAGAACATTAGAATATTACAGATATGGCAGAGTTAAAGTTCAGAATTTTTTGAGTAGTATACAGTATTTTCATGTTTTGCATCTTTCATATAATAATATTTAGAACACTAACTTGATATATATATAAGAAACTCTAGAAAACTTGCTTAAAATACATATATCCCTTGGATTCAACACCAAGATTTTAAGTTAGGTAGGGAATTCTGGTCTTCAAATTGAATTTAAAAATGAAGAAAGAAAGATGACATTGATAAGCAGACCACTTTGAAAGTGTCAATCCATTAATTAAATGCAATCCTAAATTTTTCTATAGATTCAATGCAACCCAATTAAAATTAAGCAAGCATTTTTGCAGCAATTAACAAGCTGATTCTACAAATGAAAATGTAAAGCAAAGGAAATAAGATAATTACAACAATTTAGAAAATGAATACATTTGGAAAACACATAATCTGATTACAGAACGTATCATAAAACTAAAATACACAAGAGAATGTGGTATTGGTGACACAATATACATCTAGTTCCGTGGAAGAGCATAGGGAGTGCAAAATAGATTCACTCACATACATTCAATTGACATTCAACAAAGATGTCAACTGTATTAATCTGCCAAAGGGATGTGGATGCAAAGTATGAGAAATCTGTTGGCTTTTATAAAGGGTATTTATTTGGTGCAAAAGTTAAGAGTTACAAGGCCCTAAAGAGTCCAATTCAAGTTTGCTTTGTCACCAAAGTCAGTTGCCACATGTTGAAGCAAGATGGTTGTTGATCTCTGCATGGATTCTCCTTCCTGGGCTTCCTATTCCTTTTGATGCTGCCTGGGCCCAGCCTGTTCCCAATCTCACCTGTAGGCTGGCATAGGGTTTGTCTCTCAAGGCTTCCTCCTTCCCTTGGCATAGGGTTTGTGTCTTTCCATGCTTTCTATATCACATGTAAACTATCAGTTGAATGGCTCTTCTCTCCCTGATGCCCCTGGTTAAAAAGTGACAGAGCTCTCTCTCTCTTTCTGTGTGTCTTCTTGAGTGAGTGTCTCTTTATATAAGCCCACCAAGTTAGTGGGGACTCACCCTAAGTCAAGCCTTACTGACATAATCACTCAAAAGCTCTAAATTTATTTTATCAAGTAAACAAATCAGAGGCCACTGAACTGAATCCAATATAATCAAAAGAGGGTCACACCCAGAAGAATAGATTAGTTACAAACATAATCTTTCTCTTTTGGGGATTCACAAAAATAATCTCAAACTGTTAGACCAAGGAAGATCCATGGAATAAGAACAGTCTTTTGAAATAATGGGACTGAAATAATTGAACAACCTTTTGTCACACACACACACATTCACACACACACACACAAACACAATACACAGATTAACCCTTTGCACCATATTTAAACTTGTCTTAATATGAACATTAGAAATTATTGATAATCTAATGTTTCAAAACTTCTAGAAAAAACTTAGAACAGCATATGCATAACCAAGAGTTAATCAATGTTTTTTAAATAAAAGACAAAATGCATGAACCGTAAGAGAAAAAATTGATATACTGTACTTCATCACATTTAAAATTTTATGCTTGTGAAATCCTCTGTGTAGAGAGTGAGGAAACAAGCCACTGAGTTGGAGAAAATATTTGCTAAACATCTTTCTAATAAAGAACATATATCTGGAATGTATAAAGAACTGTGAAGTCTCTATAACATGAAGACAAAAAAATAAAGTAAAATCAATTAAAAATCTGCAAAACTTTGATCAGATATTTTACAAAAGGAGCTGCAGAGTTTGCAACTAACGCCATGAGAAGATGCTCAACATCATTTGTCATTACAGTATTGCTGTTTAAATCCACTATGTGAACTCTCTTATTTGAAACTTTCCTTCAAATGTTTCTGCTATATTCAAATGACATTTTTAGTACCTAATATAATAGTGAAATATTACAATCCTTCCTTCTGAAAATGATATCAAAACAATGAAACTCAGTTGCACCGTTTACATTCATGTGCTCAGTACATTCTAAGAATTTCAGTATGGCACGAAGGAAATAAAAGATAAAAGATCGAAATGAAGTCACAAACTGCTAATAGTTTAATAATAGCTATGATTGAGCAAATAGCAAAAATCTATATATTAGTTATTAACATTAATAAATTTAATAAGTGTGCTGAATAAAACACAAACTTAGAATAATCAACTATATTTATGTAGCACAGTAATAAACAATTAGAAAATTACAATTAGAAGGAGAGATAATAAACAATTAGAAGGAGAGATAGCATTAACAAAAATATATTTTTAAAATAAGAAACCCAACCTAAGGATAAATCTAAGAAAAAAAACCTAAGGCATATATACAGCTAAGTATAAAAGGCCCTTAATTGAAGTAATTTTTTCAAAAGTTCCCACCTACAATAGGTTAACATGCACAGGAATGGATTAGCTTTAAGAACAGAAATTTTCTGAGATCCACATAAGCTTCAAACTGCCACAGACTTCATCTACACAAAGGGTATAAAGAAGAGTTTGCCTGTATTACAGGAAATCACCTAGGACTTCTCTTACTACTACCATGATCTGTGATTAAAGTCAAAGGAAAACTGCAATAACTCAATTTAGGCATGACCACCCATGACCCAGAAACTTCTAAAATGTCCAAATCAAGTAAGGAAGGTTTGATTCATTCCACTAGGCAGAGAACCATGGACACCTGAGGTGCTTGTTGAGGATAAAGGGAGCTTGGAATGGGTAGTGGAAGAAGGTAGTGAAAAATATGAACTATGGCCTTGTGAATGTAACAGAAAGGAAGACTGTAATTGTTGTGAATATTTTCCTTGTTTTATTATGAATATGCTTGTATATGTAAAAAAGCAAATATCGTTGTGCTTCCTTTCCTATCTTATCCCCTTATCATATGACATAAGTTGTATTTGTTTCATGTTATAATATATGAATTATAAGATATCAATTTTAACGGTGAATATTACCAGGACCTGCACCCTATCCTGGAGAGATTTAGTACATTTCCAGTTTTACACAAGATAGCTGAGTATTGTTACATGAAAAAATGTCTGTTGTTAATTTTTTGGAGAGTAATTATGGTTTAAAGTGATGTGATGTGTATAGCTGCCAATTTGACAAGTGGTGGACTGTGATTACTAGGTTTATGTGTCAATTTTGCCACAATGTTGCCCATTGTTTGGCCAAGCAAGCACTGGCCTAATTGTTACTGTGAGTATATTTCATGGACTTAAGTGACCTGTATGTTGTTTGCATGTATGACTGATTACATCTACAGTCACCTGAGGAGATTATCTTCAGCAATGGGATATGACTCATCCAATAGGGTGAAGGCCATGAATGGAGAAGTGATGAGATATATATATCATATGTATCCAAATATATGATGTTATATTATAAATATTATACTGTAAATTTGTATATATATGATGAAAGTAATTAGTGTAAATGATCACTCTTTATCTTTTCTCAAAATAGGTTTCTGAATGGACAGGATGGATGAACACAATCTAATAATTCTGAATAAATTTTTTCTGATGGGAATCATGGATCTTCTAAGGTACCGATTCCATTATTTGGACTCTTCTTCATTGTTTACATGGTCATAGTAGTGGGTAAACTTGACTTGATCATTCTTACCATGATAGACTCCAAGCAACAGACACCCACATATTTTTTTCTCAGATATCTGGTTTCCAGTGATTATCTTTGTTCAAAAGCTATGGGACCCAAAATTCTATTCCATTTTCTTGTAGATCAGCCTAGTGTCTCCTTTCATTGGTATGCTACCCAAATCACTTTCTTTGGTATAACTACTGAATTTGTTTTTTTTTTTTTTTTTTTTGCCTATGTCTTTAGTTTGCCACAGGGCTGCTGATGCATAGTACCAGGAATGGGTTGGCTTTACTAAGGTGGATTTATTTGGATTAAACCTTATAGTTCAGAACCCACGAAATATCCAAATCAAAGCACCATCAGAGATGCTTTCTTACCAAAATATACCACTGATGGTTATAGCATCCTGCCAAGCTGTGAGGCAAGATGGCAGGCAATCTCTTCCAAGGTTCCTGCCTTCCCCTCAAAGTTCACCATCTACTGGAGTTCAGCTATGAAAGATCAGGCATAAAGCAGGGCTTGTCTCCTCAGGCTTGAGCTGCTCCATGGGCCCAGCCCATCCAAGCCTCTTTCCCTGCCTCTGTGCTCTGTGAGTTCTGGACTTTGGAATCTCCCTCAGCCTGTCAGCGCCTCTATGTTTTCCTACAGACCCCTCTCTCACATGGCAGGATCAATATGGCAGCTTCCTTTCTGTCTGTGTCTCTTTTTCTTTGTGTCCCTTTATATAAGACTGAACAAGAGGGCAATGTGTCATACTTCATTAGTGTAGTCCAATCAAAAGCAATGTAATCAAGTGATCTAAAGTAAATCAAATGAAATCAAAGGGTAGCACACCAACAGGAACAGATTAGTTTAGAACATAATCTTTTGAGATTCAAAAAAGAACTCCAAACTCTTAGTCAGCAATGGAGTATGACCACTAAGTGACCATCTGTACCTCTACACTACACAGCCACAAACAGTATGTCACTTGCTAGAAATATCTTATCTCTACAGGATTTTTGTGTCTTTATTGATTATCATAAAAATTTTCATATTTTCATTTTATGGTTATTATGTAATCAGGCATTTCTACTGATAGTCTGCCCTTGATATCTTGGTTCTGCTCAAACACACATGAGGTTAAATTGATAATGCTCATCTTTTCAGTTTTTAATTTAGTGCCATCTCTTCTGATAACTCTCATGTTCTACATGTTGAGCCTTACATATATCCTTATGACGAAATCTGCAGAGAGCAGGCACAAAGCCTTCTCCACATGTGGATCTCACTTGACATTGGTGGTGGTATTCAATGGAATGCTACTCTTTATGTAAGTGCAGCCCAAAGCCAGTCATTCCTTTAATAATGATAAAATTATCTTTATATTTTATACATTGGTGACACCCAAGCTAATCCCCTGATCTTCACTTTAAGAACAAAAAGTTGAAA
>JAQZBX010075931.1:0-14516 GCA_029593785.1 Cabassous unicinctus
TGGAAGGTTTTCATGAAATGAATGCTGTCATAACAATACATCTGAATCTTCAGTAACAGAGTCAGCTCAGACTGACCTTGAGTAGTAAAGGCAGCAAGTAGAGGGCTGTATTGCTTCAAGTGCTTGATGATTTGCTCTGCTACAAGCTCCTCTTTTTTGTTCCATTCCACAGTGCTCATAACGCTTGACCAGACTATTCCAATGACAACTGGTTCTGGGATGTTGTTTTTTTTTCATCTCCTCCTTGACATATAAAATGATATCCTTAAATGGATCACTACGTGACATCTGTTCTTGAAGTTCTTTCTGGAACTCCTTACGAGCTCCTATGGTTTGCTGATTCCGAACATACTCGGAAAGCTCTTTCAAGCCTGCCTCAGGAAAATACTTTGTGAAGTGTTCAACGCTTTGCTTATTGGCAGGAAAAAGTTCCATCAGTCTGTTATCCATGGTGAGTTTCCGAAGACTTGAAGCTACTGCATTGATATCTTTTTCATTTATCCATGATTTAAAGAGCTTTACAGCAAAAGCTGCTGAAACCCCTTCTTTAACCAAATTCTCATTATAAAGGCTATTAAGAATGAATGCATTAAGTGTCCCATTAGCCAGAAGAACACCAGTCAACATAGCCAGCTTGTTCCTTTCCGACTCTGAAAAATCCTTTAAGAACAGCAGCAGCTTTTTAACTTCATCTTCAAAACCTTTCTCCAGGTATTTGGAGCACCTGATTAACTTTTTAAAAACCTGAGCAAATGCTTGCATGGTCTCTAGGTCTTCTTGTGCTACGAACACACAGACATCTGTACGCATCATGTCATTTGCCAGTGTACCACCTGGGGCCAGCATTCCACCGGCCACCAAAATGTCAAAGAGTGTTTCTGCATATTGGCAGTAATCAAGTTTTGCTACAGAAGCATCAAGAAACTTTGCTACTGCTTCCAAATCAGTACCAGTTTCAGTTAAGCCTTGAATAATACAGTCATGAAACTGAGTAGGGTCAAAAATCTCTTTTTCATCTCTTTTCCTAGTTTTAAAACACTGGCCTGATAGCGTTAGCTTTTGCTGCTTTTGATTATTCATAAAAGACACCCGAATTTAAGGCAAAGAGGAAAGAGCCAGAAATTCCCGTTGTGGCGGCAACTGCGGCGGTGTCTCCTTTGCTATATTTTATAATTAAAGATAATAAATTATATTAAAGATATAAAATTATAATTAAAGATACTTATGGAGGGTTATAGATCTTTTTTTTAACAGAACTCAGAAAAGTTATTTTACCTTTTGTCCCTTTTGTCCGTTTTTTATCCTCCTTCATTAGAAATGGAAGATAGTGAACCAAATAATTCATCAGCCCTATATGTCATGTAATCTAATCTCTTTCTTGCATTAATTTAAATTGAAAAGGGACAAACTGATTTAAAAATAACCATCAAAGTCAACTATAAAAGGGTGAACTAATTATTTACTTTCATTTTATTATGCATATTCCCTGGACAGGAACTCCCCCCCAATCTAACAAGTATTTATAATCAACTAGATATCATCTATTGCTTTGTTCTGGAGACTTAATTATGAGTAAAAGAAGGGGATTAATATCAGCATTTGCACAGGAATTAATGTAAATAAATAACTTCAAAATGGGTAATATTTTATTATACAGTTATTATGGATACATAAATTAGGAAATTATTGAGTTAACCCAGGGAATATTGGAATCTGGGAAAACTTCTTGGATATGTTGAAAAGTTATTTTCAAATACAGGTTGTATAATAGGAACCATTTTCTAAACCAATATTTATCAAATTACATTCCTAAGAAAATACTAGTATCTTGCATGATGGTAATAGGAATTATGGAGAAAAGACAAGAGTTCCTTCATCAGATAATAATGGAAAATCTCTATACCCTATACAGCCTCTTAAAGATATACAGTCTACAGTAATAAAGTCACACTATGAGATGTTCTATGGGAAAGAAATTTGTGAAATTTAGTTTAACTAGCATGTTCTTAGGAATAAAATTCTAAAAATTATATAACAGATTCCATCAACATCATTCAACATTCATGATCTTTAGAATTGAGAGCAATTTTGTAAAAGATTGAGATATCTTTTCAGCAAGACAATAGTTTTGTTGAAGATGGGATTTTTGCCTTGTTCTCTGAGGGCTAAACGTCATCTCTAGGGCAAATGATGATTGCTAAGATCCTAATTTTAACCTTCAGAATTATACTTTTTTCAACAACCATTTGTTGGACTCTATCCATTATTATCACTACCTAGTGATTAGGAGAGACAGAGAGCAGGCAAGAACGTTGACCTCATTGCTATGGTGAAAATAAACAGACTCATAACCACAAAGGTGACCCATAATCTCTACCTACTCCACTTGGAAAGAAAATTTGCCCTTTTTACATTCACGAAGAAACCTATAAACCAAAGTGGCTTAGATGACTACATGACTGCAGAGTCTCAGGCTAAGTAATGAAAATTCATGGTGTTATCAAGTGGATTAATAAAAAATTAAAGAACAATAACAACCAAAATTGTCTAAAATTGAATATACTGCCTTGCAATATATTTATTTACAGAATGCAAAATCTGTTAGAGAGTTGGTACATTCATCTCTAAGGTCTTGTGATTTACAGTATAAATGTCATCACCCTTCTCACAGATGCATCCTCCTCACCCAACCCCATTCCCCAGGTTTCATGTTACCTGTATGGGGATCATTTTCCACTGGAAGAGTTTATCAATTTCAACTTGACATGACCATTTGGATTTAAGAACATAGGTATATGGAGAACATGAAAGCTTGGAGAAAACATGCAATCTCATTGAATTATAGTTGAACACCAATCTGCTAGGTATAAAAAGAGTTTCCTTCAAATTCTACTAAAATCTAAATCAATAATATTCACTTTGCTATTGTTCAACTCACCATTCACAACAGGCATGCATATTAATAAATTGGCCTAAATTCTTTATCCACCAACTTATCATTTATGTCACAAATGATAAATTACTACTTTACAGGAATATATTTGTGAGCCTTTAAGAAATAGGATACAAGGTAGTAATTGTAAGGTGGTATATGGGAAAAATACAAATGTAAATAAGATGATAAAACTATTTAATAATCTTTAACCAATTGTAGCAAATGTAAATACTGTTAAAAAATGGTACAATTATTTAGAAAATGCTATGATCAATGGTAATGGATGTTCCATTCTAATGCAAGGTATTGGTGGTGCGGTGGTGCACAGGAATCCTGTAATGCATGCATGATTGTTTTGCAAACTCACAACTTCTCTAATAAAAAAGAAATATAGGTGACATCAAATTACAAGGAAGAATATAGTCAAAGTATTTTTTATTACAAAGTTTCTCAAGTACGCACAGTAATAGGCATGTGGTTATTATGCAGCTATCAAGCTAAAAATAAAGTGGCAAACTAAATGCAAAAGAAACTAAATCAGTTGCATTATACTTAGCACTTATAAGTGAACTGGTGGATGGGTGTTGCTTTACTCTTAACAATGTGAGGTGAATATGTTACAGTCTGCTACTCTGCACACATACATTATCTGTGATGAATCAAGTCTTCCTAACATTTTTTTCTCTTTCTAAATGGCTGTGAAATATTTCTGAAATTTACATAAACTTACTTTTCAACTAATATTTAAATATAAAGATCCGCTAGAATTATAAGCTGTTTTTAAACTTCTCTTTCACCCTCAATTTTTTTCCAAACTTTTTTGGAAAAAAAATAATACCAAGAAGGAGGGTGACATGATAAAACACTTATTTTTTATGTTGTATATATGCTTCTTAGTGCTTTGCTGTGTACTCAGATTTGAATATGTTCCTCATGGTTCTGGGTAGGGGATTAGGGAATATGTTTTGAGTATTCCAAATATACTGCAGGATCATTGTGAAATGATTTTCAAGAAGAATAGAGGATAGGAGCAGAAACAAGAATGATAAATCACAGATAATATGCCCAAACAATGCTACCTTATTTAAAAGCTGTTTATTAATGTTTAGAAAGATGAATTTCCTAAAAAGAAAAAATATGGAGTTTGAAAGTTTGACAGGTTATATACAAAGAGAAATCAATTAAATTATGTTAATGACATGATAGGTGGTAGAAGAAATACAAAGATGAATTGAGACTAAAGATTCTATACCTGAAAAGAGATTACAAACATGTTAATGGGTCATACCTAATAACTGGTTCAACAGTATTTGTCTGTGGCTGCCTGTGTTTTTCACCCTTATTACATTTTCAAAGATTAGCAATAGGATAATTTTTATTTGGATAGTCAGATCTGACTGTGTGATAGCAAGGACAAAAATACACAACAAGAAAACAAACGAAAAAACCAACTCAGGAAAGCGATGTGGCTCAGTGGTTGAGTGCCAGCTTCCCATATACAAAGCCAGGGTCAATTCCCAGGCCCCAGTCCCACACACACAAAAAATCTAAATACAAGAATATCATAGTGGTGGGTAGACAGATAACAGATAGCAATGGTGAAATCACTGGAATGGTTAGGTCTAATCCTAAGTCTGATTTTGCAAACCTCAAGAACACTATAGGATTTTCCACACTACCTGAAGGCAAAAATATATATACACACACATATGTATGTATATGTATGTACATATAACCTTCCCCCATTGTGTCAGTATGTATTTCAAATTAAATCACCAATGAATGTTCAATTTCCCCTCCAACGAGGTAGGAAGCAATATTAAGGATTTCTTTAGTTAAAGGGATCTCTGTTTCTATTGTCAGATTGATTGCACTTTGGCTCCATGACTTATTTTGTGAACTTGGACAAGTTTTGCCTCTTTTCTTTGTTTCACTTTCTCTGTGCCTCAGTTGCATTAGACAATAACAATATTATCCATTTCACTGGGTGTTTGTGAATATGAAAAGAGGGATTGCATTTTAACACATAATGAATATGCAAGGAATGATTATTAAATGCACCTTTAGAAATTATAACTACTAATGATAGTTTGTAATAATCAAATATCAAATCTCTTTTGAAAGTTTTCCTCTACTTCTATTTTCCTCTCCCTCTCCATCTCTGTCTCTTTCACACACACACACACATACACACAAACACAAACACATGCAGATAACATATATGGAATAATAAATTTATCCCTACAAAGAATAAAAGAATAGAAAATATAAGATGGAAGCTCTATGCAACAGTTCCACATAGAACATTTCTGACATCAACATAAACTTACTTTTCAACTCATATTTAAACATTAAAGTTCACTAGAATTATAACGTTTTTTTAACTTTTTCTTTCACCTTTGATTTTATCTCAATTTACCTGAAAATGAAGAGAAATATTCTCAGTAAGTGTGCAGAGTTAAACCAGTGAGTGCTATATAAGGAATGGTAAGCAATTAAATCATGCATAGGACAAATTGGGAGAAATACACAAGAGAAGCCTCCCTGAAATGTTTGCCTTAGAAAATAAGGAGCCTTTAAGAAGTTTCTCCTGGTAATGCCCCTCAGGAAAGTACATATCTAGAGGAATAGTCAACTATTGAGTTGTTTTATTTATTTATTTTTAATAACAGATTCATATAGTTTTTTTCTCAAGCTGTAGTTATTTTGAATAGATCCTGAGATAAAAACACAAAATTTGCTTTGGGTTTCCATCATACTAAAATTCTTGAAAGCATAACTCAACCTGCATGTGCAACTCTTGTGTTCTGTAATTCATGGTATGTTCCTTGGCTTTTCCAGTGACAGATGAAGAAAGTGTAATCTCTTATAATTAAAATTGAAGCATTTCAAAGCAGGAAGAAGCTATCTGCTTCAACTCCTTTGTTTTATAAATAAGGAAAAGGAGTAGCATAATAATAATAATGGCAACAAGAATGCCCTTATTAAAATTAATGCACGTCAGACACTATGGTAATTTAATTTAATTACTATAACTACTCCCTGAGACAATTATTACTTTGCTACAAGATTTTATTCCTTCTTCCGAAGACTTGTGTAAGAAATTGCTGGTCCCCCTCCCCTAATAGGTTCTTCTTTTTCTATTTTAGTAGTATTTGATTAGAAGGCCACCACGAATAAAGTCTATAATTCCCAACCTTCCTGGTGATCATAAGACAATGTTCTTAGGTTTTTATATTTTAAGTGGAAGTGCTATAGGGCAGTTTCTTGTTTCTCTCACAAGCAAGGTGCATGCACTGTTACCTTCTCTTTCCTCTTCTCCAATTCAGCTACATGAAATGCATATGTGAATTCTTCAGTTCCATCTAGGACCATATGGGTTAGAGCCCTTCCCCATCGATGGCAGAGCTCAAGTCTGCTTACCTCTGGACTTCTATATAATAAGGAAATAAAAATCTCTCTAGCTTAATCCACTGCTATTTTGGCTTCTGTTGTTGACAACCAGACCTAATCTTCACACAGGTCTTTTGCACCGACTTTTCCACTATTCCCTAAAACTTCACATAATTGCATCTTAAATGTCAGAACTCAAACAGGCCTCTTTGATAACTTCAGGAATTCTTGACCACAACTTACTACTTTGATTATTTAACTGGCATCTTTCACTTTCTGGATTTTTATTTGTGCATCTGTTTATTGTCTGAGCCCTTTCCATCTGAAGCAGAACTCTACGAATGCAAGGATCTTGACTGTGTTACTCACGGCTCTGCCTCAATACCTGTAACAATACTTGGTACCTTGGGGGTGCTCAATAAGTCTGTTTTGAAAGAAGCAAATGGTTAGAGTGGTCATGCTTTTGAGCCACAGAGGTGGGAGAGCCACATGTCTAAGTATTAGTCAAAAACTTCTCAGCATAGTGATGAGAAGCCCAAGACATACAATGAGGTCACACATTGGAAATGAAGAGCACTGATTAAGGTTGTACGATTTAGAGCTCTGTGAGGCTCTTTAGAGAATAATTGTACTTGAAAGAATAATTAGTGGTTTAAGAGAATAATTGTGCCACTTAGAGCTAGGAGTCTGCTCTCCACAGAGTCTTGGGTCTAGCATCATAATGGTTAATCTACAGTTTTATGAACCTAGAATTCCTGTTAACTACAAATTATGTTTTCAGCCTCTATAAAGTTGTATTAAGTTTAAATTTAATGTCAGCCTTCATAATACACTAAATAGCCTCATACAATTCCTATGTGTTTTATGCTAAAAACGTGGTTTTCAATAGAAAATGTGAAGACCATTCATTCTGTACAGAGTATTTCTTCCTCAAAAAAGAAATTGAATTCTCATTATTCTAGTTCTAATTCAAGTACTCTCCAGGCCAGGAAGATTGTAACTCACCTCATGAGCTATCTTGGTGAATCATGTAAAAATTATTATATTTAAACATTTCCTTGAGGTTCCCTTGGCAAAAGTAATAATTTCTTCTGTTGCATTTACAAAGCACTTAGCTAATTTTGCTTATGGGAATCAACACATCATCTATAGATCATTTTGAGTGCATGCCTCATGATGTTAGACAATGAAAATTTGAAAACAAGACATAGTACCTTTTGCATCATTGCACCCTGGATGACTATAGAATACTTAGCACTTTGATAAATGTTGTGAAGAGGGCAGTAAACTATACGATATTTCCTGTCCTTCTCCCTTCCAGTTGAATGTGGGCTTCTGTCTAAGTTATATCCCATGAGATTTTTGTGAGAGTGATGTGAGCCACTTGGAGGTCATGCTTTTTTTAAAAGTAGGGGGTTATACACTCCTTCTTTTCTCATTTTTTGGTTCTTCTTGATGCCATTGTTTGGAATGTATTCAGGGTAATGAGATATCTTAATCGTGCAGAAAAGCACAAACCTGAGACACACTGAAGAAGCCTGAGTTCCCAGTAGACCCCAAGGAGGAGCAAGGCCATACCAGCCCTGAAAGCCCTGCTTTCCTGATGGCTACATAGAATTATCATAGGTCAAGTCATTGTTACTTTGGGTCTGTATCACATGCAGTTAAACATATGCCCTACCTAATACAAATGGTAGATAGAAAGTTTATAAGAGTTAACTTGCCAAATCTAAACTCAGTGCTTAATATCTGGTGATTAGAAAAAAATCAATGAAACCATCAAATAGGCAGAGGGTTATCCTTTTCTCCTTTACAGGGCAATTGAAGAAACATTTCTTCAATTCAGGAAAACATCAGTTCAAGGTAAACAGCAGTGGGGGAAAAGAATCTCTGAAAAATCCATGAAAGTGCCCCAAGTAGAGAAGAATCTTTGACTGATGACATGGAATCAGTTTGTGAGAATAACAGTCAGGAAAGGAATCTCCTGCTTCCTTTTCCTCCCCAATCTTCCTGCCACCCCACATTTTTCATATTCAGGGTTCAACAATAGCAAGTAAGAATTGGGAGATCTGAAATTAGTGAGAATATATGAAAAAAAATGTTAACAATACACTTATACCTTCTTTGCCTAATGAAGATCATCTGGTTTTAGGAGCCCCTACTTAGGGAAGAGGGGGGAGCAGAGGTTTTATGCTCTGGAATGAAATAGGACTCTTCAATTATTACTTAGATCTGGATATTTTCAAATACCCATGAATGATCAGGAAAAAAACAAATCAAAACAAAGCATGAGGTCACAAGAGTTTCCATAAAGGGAAAGGGGAAGCACTTCTACCTCTTAAAATATTTTAAAGAAACAATAGAAATAATACAATGTCCTTTTAGTCTAATATACTTTTAAACTTATTATATTCTGTATGCCATAATTTTAATATCTGAAAAATACATTCGATTTTGTGGTGTTCTTTTTCTCACTTCTTATTCTCACTTTCCGTGCCTTATTTCCTCAAATGTCCTATGATTTTTGTTGCAATTTAATATTTGTTGGAATTTTATCTGTGAGAATTCTTATTAATTTGGGATGAAAGAATGTTCTTCCAGTGATGTATTACATTAGTTTCTACCAGGATCCCAGAAGACCTTATGTCCTGAGAATACTTTATAGAAAATTATTGACAGAGATTTTAAGACAAAATGAGTAATAGAAACACACATAATAAACTTATGAGAGAACAGCTTATGACAACAATTTCTTAGGGGAAGAAATTCCCCCTACTTCCCTTTCTTTCTTTTAGTCATTTCTTTCCTCTCTTCACCAAGACTGAGTTCGAGTAACAAACAATTTCTTGTCTTCTCCATTTCAAGGAGAGGTATTTTTTTCTTGAAACTTTGTTGACCAAGGAAAAGATATAACCATTTATGGTTGCAAATTGATGCTAGACTCTCACTTGAGCCACCCTATTAAGTGGGTCCTTTTCCCATGCCAATTGGCAATGATCCTAATTACTGAGGATCCCTAGCTTTAAAAATAGTTAACATTCCTGGAGTTCTAGTTCTATTTAAGCCTTAGTTTATGATAACTTACACCTTTGCCAGATGAGTCATACATTTTTAAATGGTTTTAATGTGATCTAGTCTTCCATGCTGTCAGAAACAGTAATCTTTAAATTTACATAAATTGATTTATCTAAAGGTACCAGAAGGCAGATAGTTTGTTCCACTTATGGGTGGTGTTCTGTGGTCTGTTATTCTGCAGACCATCCTCATTCCGTAGAAAAAAATCAAAACTTTCTTCTTTCTTTGAAAAATTTGGCATAATTTACAGCTTCACTAAAGACTTTAGAAATTTAGGGCTGGTTTCCCCCTAGTGGAAGATTTGTGTGCTGCAGGAAAATAAGTACAATGATGTTTCCATTTTAATTTCCAGAGCTACTCATCTATTTACATAAGCTCAGCTCTCTGACTTTAGCTGTTCTGAAACACTTAAGCAGAATCGCAGCAAGAGAAATAAACATTTCTCTACTATGGAATGTCAGTTATGACAAAACCCCTGATAAATTAAAAATAGTTTGTATTCTCTTCAGGTCCATCCTGCTGATGTTACCTTCCTAGAGTGGGCAAAATATGTTTTATTTTTCCCTCTCACTTCATATGACCAGTGTGCCTTTGCAATAATTTGTGTCAAAGAGATATTTTGTTTTTAATTTGCTAGAGGCTGCCAATGCAAAAATACCAGAAATGGGCTGGCTTTTATAATGGGAATTAACTAGAGTAAAATCTTGCAGTTACAGGGCTGTGAAAATGTCCAAATCAAGGCATCATCAGAGATGTTATCTCACCAAAAGTTAGCTGCTGGCAGATCTTGGACTCCTGCCACATAGCAAGGCAAAATGGTGGCTGGACTGTGCCTTCCCCTCCAGGTTCATGTTCTCCCCAAGATCAGCTATGGACATCTAGGCAGATGGCTCATCTCTCCCTGGGCTTTTTCTCTTCAGCTTCAGGCTGCTCTTCTGATTCCAGCCTCTGTCCTCTTTCTCAGCCTTTAATGGTTTCTCTGTCTTTCTGTGAATGTAGGTGATCTTGTTATCCTCTCTCATGTAGAAGGGTAAAAATGGCAGCTTGCTTTATCTTTGTGTATGTGCAGGTTTCTCCTCTGTATAAGGGCTCCAGCAGGAGGGTCAAGACCCACCTGGGTCATGTCTCACTAAAGTAGTCCAATCAATGGGCCCCAACTGAATTCAATCCAATCAAAGGGTCCAGCAACCTAATCAAAGGTCCTTAACTAAAGTGGTCCAATAAAAAGTGATTTAATC
This sequence comes from Cabassous unicinctus, assembly GCA_029593785.1. Classification (NCBI taxonomy): domain Eukaryota; kingdom Metazoa; phylum Chordata; class Mammalia; order Cingulata; family Chlamyphoridae; genus Cabassous; species Cabassous unicinctus. The sequence goes on from JAQZBX010075931.1 coordinate 10,642, forward strand.
AAAAGGTGTCTTACCCGAATCTAATCCAAAGGTTCCACAATGATATGTTTACATGCACAAGAATGGGTTAGCTTAATACCGTAATTTTCTGGGGTTCACAAAAGAATTAAACCAGGACACTCTAGAATTTAGAATTCAGCCAAGAAAACAGAGGCGATAATATATATTATGGCAAATAAGGTGTTTTACTCTAGAGAACAGTATTTACACAGATATGGGAGCTGCTAGGAAGTGATGAGGCAAAAGATGGGAGTTAGTAAATCAGGTAACATCACTAACTATCATAATTTGAAGTGCTGACCGGCTGGGCAACTCTGTGTTGTCTGTTTGAACACTGTGATCTTTAGAGAGTGTATTAGTTTTCTATTGCTATAACAAATAACCACATATTTAGTGGCTTAAAAAACACAAATTATTTTCTCACAATTCTGTAGACTAGAGGTCCCACATGGTTAGAAGCTCAACACTGGGCTAATACCAAGTTACAAGCAGGGCTGCATTCCTCTCTGGAGGTTCTGGGGGGAAACTCTGTTTCTTTGCTTTTCCAGCTTCTAGATGCTGCCATTCCCTGGCTTGTGACCCCCTTCCTTCTTCAAATTCAGAAATGGCTTAACTCAATCTTATGTGACAACATTCTGGCTTTCTCTTTTGCCTCCCTGTTCTATTTTTAAGAGCCCTTGTGAATACACTGGGCTCAATCACATAATAAGATAATTTCACTATTTTAAATTCCTTAACTTAATCATATGTGCAAAATCTTGTTTTTCATGTATTGTTCCACGGACTAAGCTGAGAACATCCTTGGAAGCCATGATTCCATCAACACGGAAAGGAATGACTTATTGTCCTCTTCCACCTTTCAAATCCCTCACAAGTTCCTCTTTTTGCCAACTTTAACCCAGAACCATATGGAGAAGAGGATCCTGAGATTCACAGTTCCAAGTATTAATTAAGTTGACACACACAATCCAGTATAAATACTTTATTTCCTCATGCCATGAAATCATTCTAGGACAATACAAATTCATTTAACTTTGATATCAAGGTACTTAATTTTTTTCTTTCAAAATATGTAAAGAAGAACACCTGAATGAAGGAAAGAGTAACTTAAAAAAAAATACAGTTATATTCAACCTACTAGTTCTCATCTTACAAGCCTAAGTATAAAAACCACTAAAAATAAAAGAATAAGCATATAGATTTATCCATTAGACAATCTAAATGTGATTGGTGAGCGCATGAGTAGGTTGCAGCCTGATTGAAATGTGTGTTCTCAAGTATATCACAAGACATGCTGAGAGAGTATCCCTGGGGATCTTTAGAAATGAGCAAGTTTTGTGGATGATTCTTCAAAATTTGATAGCAAAAATGAATGGATAGATTAGAGGAGAAAGACCAAACATAATAAAACCTGGGCTATGCTTGACTATATCTTTGAATACTCACTACCCAAAGTGAAGAAAGCTTCTAGGTAAAAGGAAGTGATTTTGAAGAATTTTGATTTTGTGGTATAGGAGATGACAAAATAAAACTAATTTTTGTCTACAATTCACATACATAAAACCCAGGTAGATTAGACGGCACAAGACAAGTGAACATAAATACAAAGAAAGCAAGAATTATGGTATTAATTTGAAGCAAAGGAGAAGATGAGTTATAGAAATAAATAAGAAAGAATACTGTTAATTGAAGAAGTCTTCTTGCTTTCAAGCTGTCTGCTTGCTTTGTGCTATGTGTTGCCCTTGACTCCTTTTTTTTCTGTTAATATTTACTTATTTTTATTTTCTTTTTTTAAATAATATATATATATTTTTAAAAAAGATACTTAGATTACATAAATGTTACACAAAAATTATAGTGATTCCCATATGGCCTACCTCCCATACCTCTCACAACCTCCAACATAAACATCCTTCATTAGTGTGGCACATCACCTGCAATAGATATACACATCTTGGTGCTTTGCCACTAAGCACGGACCATAGTTCACATTGTAGACCACAGTCTCTCCCACACAGTTATGCATGTTATATGATGATACAAAATGGTCTATATCTGTCATTGCAATGTCACTCAGGATAATTCCCAAGTCCCAAAAAAGCCCCTGTATTACAACTGCTTTACCCTCTCCCTGCCCCCAAAGCATCCAGTGGCCACTAGCTCCACATTAATGTTGTAATTTCTTCCATTGCTTGAATCACAATACGTCTATAGCAGAACACCAGTAAGTTCACTCTAGTCCATAGCTCTTCTCCCCATAGTGAGGAGTCTGGGATGGTGATGTCCACTCCACCTACAAGTGAGAGGGGGCTTATATCCCATGGATAAGATGGATGGGATTATCCTGCCTGCAGCTTCAGACTCTCTCCATTCCCTGGGATGGTCGTTTTCCATCATCATCTCCCCACCAGGTGTCCTGGTTGAGTCCATTGAGCTGTAGAGTAGGAGTGCAGCTCCACCGAGATTCCGGGCCCAGCTGGCACATGTACAGCTCAAATACTCCAGTCTCTGGAATTACACCTACAAACCCCAGCACCACATTTAGGTTTGAATAGAAAGGACAGCTGGACTATGTGCAGGGAAAACATATTTGGGTCCAACGTTGTCACTCTCAGGAGCAAGGATTCCAAAGTAGGTCCCACTGATAAGCTACCAAACTCTAGGGCTATCCACTCTGATATAGGACGTGGGTGTCTCCAGAGCCCTCAGGAGCCCCTCTGTTTGGGGTAATATCCACATTGGAAGCCTATGAGGTCCTACTGAGATGTGCATAAGCGTTATCTCTGGGATGAACACCCGACTCATTTTGAAGTCTCTTAGCCATATGAACTCATTTGTCTTTAACTTTCCCCCCTTTTATTCGAGGTCTTTTTCCAGTCGTATTGCCCATTGGCACTTGTTAGTAATCCCTCGTTGCCAGGGAGGCTCATCCCCGGGAGTCAAGTCCCACGCTGGGAGGAAGGTAATGCATTCATCGGCTGAGTTTGGCTTAGAAAGAGGCCACATTTGAGCAACAAGGAGGCTCTTAGGAGGCAACCCTTGGACACCCCATAACAATAGGCTAAGTTTCAATTTCAAGAGCAAAGACTCATAAGGCTAGTCATCAATAACAAAGGCCCATCATTGGATCATCCTCCTTTGCTATACAGTGCCCCTGAACTTGGGGGACTGTTGCTGCTTCCTTGGAGAATATGGCAGAGCTCTCCTGGATTGCAATTCAGTATTCTCTCATTTATTGAGTGATTCTCCAACCACTGTGACCATGCCCTGTGAGCATTTAAACAACTTTATATACCTATTATGTATGTTCAAGTGAACTTCCTCCCATGAACCTCCCATCCCTGACACCCCCACCAAGGATCCTCTCCCACCCCAGTTGTAACCCATCTGTGATCCAAAGCTTATTTAAAGATGAAGCCAATACAATAGCCAAATACAATTAATAGGAAAATGAAATAATGATGTTTAAATGTAAGAGATCAAATACATAAAAACTAAAAAAAAAACTAAGAATAAAATAAAATTAAAGGATTGAGTTATTCAAAAAATGGGAAAAATATTTTAAAAATTAAAAATTTTTTTGACATTTTTCCTTTTATCACTGCAATATCTGGTGTCCAGTCTGTACCGTGGCACCTTCCCCCTGTCACTCCCCAGTGTCTAAATTTATTTCATTTATTTTCAAAGAAGTTTTAGGTAACAGCAAAGTCACACACAGAATAAAGGAGACTCTCATATACCCAACCTCCTCCCCCTCTCCTCACACCATATTAAAACCTTTTTGTATGTAGATGGCAGAATTGTTATAACTGATATACAGATAGTGAAACATAGCTACTAAACATTGTCAGTGGTTTACAGTATGGTTTACATTT
>JAQZBX010075932.1:0-14523 GCA_029593785.1 Cabassous unicinctus
TTTATAATAAAAATTGTTAACACTTCTAACTCAATTACTTACTCTCGTAGACATTTTTCTAATACCAAAGTTGCAGTTAGGTTTTTTTCAAGTTTTGTCAATTCAAGCTTGATTTCTTCATTTTTGGATTTGGTATGAAAAAGATCAGAGGTCAAATCATTCACTGCAGGAATAAAGCTAAAAGAAGAATGTGGTCACATAAAAGGACATTAAGGACAATAAGTACTATTCTCCCTCATTTCGAAAACTGACTTTATTTCTGCATGGCTTCTTATATAACCATGCTGTTTCATACCTCTATGCATTTTTCATGTGCTCTTCCCATTGCTTGCAATGCCCTTTTTCAGTTGGCAAATTATGATTTGTCTTTCAAAACTCAGATATTACCCCTACCTTGGAATTCACTCTTTTATTGTTGCAGCTGTCACACTATGTTACAGGTTATTTATGTGACCAGCTCCTTATCTGATAGTGAGCAGTCCTTAATAGTAACCACCTATCCTTTTCATCTCTGCCTCCTCAAGTGCTTAGAACTAGCCTGGCATATAACTGGTATTTGGTGTCAGCTGAATTGACTTAATTCAAGGCTAGATTTCTGTTGCTATACAATCTGTGTTCTTAAACTTAAAACACCACTCTTAGAGCATATATATAAATTCCAAGCCCTTATGTAAGCAGGTAAGCAGACCAGCTGTGCAGTGTTGCAACTATGATGACAAGTTGTAATGGTAGTCCTAGCTAAGACACAGCTACCAGTAACAGTCATATGGTCTTTGGAGTCAAACTGGGTTTGACTCTCAACTCTGCCACTTACTAGCTTGAAGAAGTTATTTAACACCTCCCAAGAATCAGGTTCCCCTTAGGGCTGTTAGAAGAATCATGTCATTACATAAGTTAAATGCCTGTCACAAGGAATGAAGAACCCTAACCTACTCTACCCGATAGGATAGGGACATGACCAAAATTCACAGCTTTCAACCACATCATTTAGTCTGCTGTTTTACTTGTTTATAGGGAACAATAAAAATGATACCTTATCCCTTCCCAATACACATGAGAATCAACCTTCAGACACTAAAAAGTAACCAATGCCAAATTTATCTGAATTAATTATACTCAATAGCAGAGATAGAGTTAACTAAATTCAATGTTTTTGAACTTACTATTAATTTTCTACATAGAATTATCCTGACAACCAAAAAGTCTTAAGGTCAAGACCTTTTAACATATATAATGGCAGAAATTAAAACTGTCACAAGAATTACCTAGCTAGTGAGGTATCCTTTGTTTCAAGTGCCATTGCACTGTCAACCAAAGCATTCAGAAATCTGGAACTAGTGCTAGAGAGATTGGCAGGGGAAAAGTTCACACTCTCCATGAGAAGGTCTTGAAGATGCTTGGCTGAAAAGATATGAGTTTCATGATTACCAAGATTATGTTTTTTTTTTGTTTTTTTTTAACAGCTTTTATTGAAATATAATTCATATACCACACAATTCAATAATTTAAAGTGTACAATTCAATGACTTTTAGTATAGTCACAGAGTTGTGCATTCATCACTACAATTTTAGAACATATTCATTACCCCAAAAACATATCCCACACTCTTTAGCCATCAACCCCCAAACACTCTAGGGAGCTATTTTACTAATTCCTGATTTTCAGGAAACTATTGCCGGTGAGTGAATTGAACTTGAGTTTAAAAAACAAACAAACAGGGAAATGGATGTGGCTCAAGCAATTGGGCTCCCATCTACCATATAGGAGGTCCAGGGTTTGATTCCTGGGGCTTCCTGGTGAAGGCAAGCTGGCCCCCATGGCGAGCTGGCCCATGCAGAGTGCTGGCCCATGCAGAGAGCTGGTGCAGCAAGATGACGCAACAAAAAGAGACACAGAGGAGAGACAATAAGAGACGTAGCAGACCAGGGAGCTGAGGTGGTGCAAGAGATTGAGCACCTCTCTCCCACTCTGGAAGGTCCCAGTGCCGCCTAAAGAGAAGACAAGCAGACACAGAACACACAGCGAATGGACACAGAGAGCAAACAGTGGGGGGAGGCAGGGGAATAAATAAATAAATCTTTTTAAATAAATAAATATATAAATAAAACAAACAAACAAACTCCTCTTGGAGATCTTCTCGCAAAGACTGAATGTCACTGAGAAAAGTCTGTCATAATATTTTAAATGGGACTTTTGACCTTGCATTCTGAAAGATATTGCTTGAATTCATCTTACAGCCAGAACATAAGGTATTTTATTATTTTCCATGAAAATATTTTAAGAATTTGTCCTTGAGAACTTTATCAACTTCAGAAAAACAAGGAGACATTCTGATTTTAAGTGATTCAAATATATCGCAATGTACACCAATGCAATATCATGTGGCTTTTTTTTTTTTTTTTACCAGTACACTGGGTACTTTTTAATTTAGTGCAATAATTCTATACCAAGTGGTACATAATATCTTTCTCTTTTTTTTAAAGATACTTAGAATACATAAATGTTACACAAAAATATAGGGATTCCCATAGGCCCCACCTCCCACAACCTCCCATATAAACATCCTTCCTTAGTGTGGGACATTAATTGCAATTGATAAACACATCCTGGGGCTTTGCCACCAAGCATGGACCATAATTCACACTGCAGACCACGCTCTCTCCTGCACAGTTCCGCATGTCATATGATGATATAAAATGGCCTATATCTGTCATTGCAATGTCACTCAGGACAATTCCCAAGTCCCAAAAAAACCCCTGTATTACAACTGCTTTTCCCTCTCCCTGCCCCAAGAGCCTCCAGTGGCCACTGGCTCCACATCCATGTTGTAATTTCTTCCATTGCTTGAATCACAATATGTCTATAGTAGAATACCAGTAAGTCCACTCTAGTCCATAGCTCTTCTTCCCATCCTGAGAAGTCTGAGATGGAGATGTGCACTCCTCCTCCACTTGATGTGCACATGGGCTTATATCCCATGGGGAAGATGGATGGGATTATCCTGCCTGCAGCTGCAGACTCTCCATTCCCTGGGATGGCCGTTGTCCATCATCATCTCCCCGCCAGTTGTCCTGGGTGAGTCCAGTGAGCTGTAGAGAAGGAGTTGCTGCTCCACCAAGGTTCCGGGCACAGCTGGCACATGGACAGCCCAAAGACTCAAGTCTCTGTACATACACCTAAAAACTCCAGCACCAAGTATAGGTTTGAATAGAAGGGACAGATGAGCCATGTGCAGGGAAGACATGGTTGAGTCTAACTCTGTCACTCTCAGGAACACAAACTCCAAAGTAGGGCCCACTGGCAAGGCACCAAACTCCGGAGCCATCTGTCCTGACCATGGGACCTGAGTATCTCCAGAGCCCTCAGGAGCCCCACTATTTGGGGTGATATCCACTTTGGAATTCTAGGAGATCCTACTGAGATGTGTTACCTCTGGGATGACCTCCCGACTCATTTTGAAGTCTCTTTGCCATATAAACTAATTTGTCTTTACCTTTTCCCCCTTTTATTCAAGGTCTTTTTCCAGTCACATTGCCAGTTTCATGCGGCTCTTTAAATATCAGGTTCAATGTATTCAGTACTCCAAGATATGTGTCAAATGTGCCAAACTTTGCAGAATGTTTTTTTTGTTTGTTTGTTTGTTTTTGAAAGTTTAAAGCAGTTAAGCTGGGAAGCGGATGTGGCTCAATTGATAGGGCTCCCGTTTACCATATGGGAGGCCCCGGGTTCGTTTCCCAGGGCCTCCGGGTGAAGGCAAGCCAGCCAGCCCACTCGGCGCGGTGAGCTGATGCAGCAAGACGTCACAACAAGGAGAGACAAGCAGATACAGAAAAACGCACAGCAAATGGACACAGCGAGCACAAGCAGCAAGGGGGGGATAAATAAATAAATCTTTAAAAAAATAAATAAATAAATAAAGCAGTTAAGCTTTGTCCAAATTCCCTCAGAATGACAACTATAATATGTAGCTCCTATATTGTCCAATTATATCTCAACTGCTAAAAAAAACTTGAGTATAAAATAATAATCTTTGTGAATGACATTCAAATATGCTGATGTTTAACACACAGATTGTAAAAGATACTAAGGTTGAGGTGTTCTGTATTCTCCGAATTTTCAAAGTCACTGCATAGCAGTAAATACCACAGTACATCATCCCTAACATAAGGATTTTATCCTTTAAGTTTGGCTTAAACTCTTGAGGATAAACTGAGAAGTGTTGGAGCACAATCACTTACATATTCTGTTCATTTATGTTTTTCCAATCTGATCATTCACTTCAAAAAATTCTGACATGGCTTCAAACACATCAACCAGTTTTGATGAGATGGTTTCCAAAGTTTGAGAAAAGTCTTTTTTTCTTCCACACAGTGTTTCTCAACCTTGACATTACTGATATTTGGGAATGGATAATTTATTGTTTGGGGAACTGTCCTGCCCATTGTAGCATCCTGGCCTCTACCCACTAGATACCAATAACATCCCTGCCGCCCCTGGCTGTGACTGCCAAAAATGTCTTCAGACATTGCCAAATGTCCCCGAATCACCCCTGATTAAGAACCACTGTTCCATGCCATCTCTGGTTACATTCAACTAAATGAAAAATATTTGGATACCAACTATATGCCAGGTATCAACATTTCTGCACAAACAAGTAGCAGGACTCAATTTTCTTCATTTGCAGAACCATCATGATTAAACACAAAAAAATAGTGATAACCTGATCTTCCATAAAACTTCAAGTCTGATATCTTTACCTAATCCATCAGATTGGCCTTGATTGTAGAATAGAACCAAGAAGCATTCTGGACTTTCTTATTTTCCTCCTCAAGGGAAAATTTAGCAGCATGAAGAATGGTTTCACTAGTTTATATTCTTCATGATTAGAAATATCACTTCATATAAAATTTGTACAGCCTTTTCCAAGTCCTAAAGATATTTCCAAAATGTTCCAATCTTCTGAGCTACAAAGAACTATACTTTGCAGAAATAAAAACTTACCTTTCAAAATGACTTGTATGATTTTTAAATCAAAAGTCATTTAAGTACAGCAAGCTATATGGTATCACCACTCACAATTTTTAGAATTACAAACTAAGGTAACTTGTACTCCCTTCTTAGCAACACACATGAATCTATACTTGTTACAAGGTTCCCTAATTTTCTGTTTTTCTGGTAGACCCTTTCACTGTTGAAAAAGAGGAAAAAACTTAGAAAAGTGATGAAAGTGCACGACTGTGTAGACAGTTAACGGATATTGATGGTGGCAGGGCTGTGATGGATACCTAAATAGGGAAAATTGTGTGAAAATTTTGTATATATTAATAGAAACATTTGCTACCTAGTATTTGTCAGCTTAAAAGTACTTAAGGACAGAACTAAACAATCTTACTTAGAAAATGCTCAGACTTCTGGTTTATAGAGTCAGGATAGTCAAAATGAAAGCACTTACAAAATAAGATTTTTCTGGACTCAAAGTTCCTTTCCCTATACTGTATTTTAATAACTACAAAAATAAAATTATTTCAAAATAAGACTATTTTAAAAGAAAACTTTTGGGAGAGTATGACCACAAAGTGGCAGCACAGGAGAGGTTTTTGGATGATGGAATTATTTTGTATCCTGATTGTGGGGGTGGTCCCAGAATTTATATATATGTTTGTTAAAACTCATAGAACTGTACACCAAAAAAAAGTCAATTTTACTGGGTGTTAATTTTTTTAAAATAGGGGAAGGAGCACACATACAAGAGAATTACAATATAAATTGAATTACATTTAAAACATTATACATAACAAATGTTACAAACTTGGTTAAACATAGGGCAAAGATAGGCCCCACTTCTTTTCTCTTTTGTATATTCTCACCACCTAACAAGATTTCTGTCAAACTTTATTTTTGTAGTTTGTATTATAAAAACAAAAGTTGTCTTGAATATGTTTTTTCAAACTACATATGCTCAGCAGAAAAGTTTAATGCAATCTCTTTAGTACATAGAAATAGGGTGATTTGTCCAAGTCTCACAATTGATGGTGAGGGACCTCAGGTGAACTGACAGTTCATTATGACGTAATGACAGTAGACAGACAAATTCATAAGGCATTTTGTGTGTCAAGCTAAGAAGTTTGGACTCTATCTCTTGGGGCTTCTGGTTTTGCTATCAGAGTACCAATAAAGTAGTCAAGCAAGTGTATACTTTAATGAAATTTATGATTTACAAAGTGACTATGACAAAGTGGAAGGCAAATCTGGGTAAAACAAAGAAGCAAAACTAACAAGTAGGGAAGCAGATGTGGCTCAAGGGATTGGGCTCCTGTCTACCATATCGGAGGTCCAGGGTTCGATTCCTGGGGCCTCCTGGTGAAAAAGCAAGCTGGCCCGCGCAGCAAGCTGGCCTGAGTGGAGAGGTGGCCCACGCAGAGTGCTGGCCTGCGCAGTAGTGCTGGCTGGTGCAGAGAGCTGGTGCAGCAAGACCAAGCAACAAAAAGAGACACAGAAGAGAGACAATGAGAGATGCAGCAAATCAGGGAGCTGAGGTGGTGCAAGAGATTGAGCAGCCTCTCTCCACTCCAGATGGTCCCAGGATCGATTCCTGGTGCCAGCTAAAGAGAAGACAAGCAGACACAGAAGAACACACAAAGAGCAGACAGCAAGCACAAAACAACAAGGGGGGTGGATAGAAATAAATAAATCTTTAAAAAAAAAACCTAACAAGTAGTCTACACTAAATTAATCTTGTATTCTTTAGTGTTACAAAATTTGATTCCCTCTAGTTATTACCGTATTCAAAACTCTAGGATTAATCTCACCTTCTGATTCATATTCACTTGCTTTCTGTTTCAAGTCTTCTATTACCAGGGAGACATCCCTGTCCCGGGCCTTGTTGCGTTCTGAAAGGTGATATAAAATCTCTGTGGTCCGTGCATTCACTTCATATTGTGGAATGGGATGATCTCCAAATATTTTTTTCAACCAGGCAGCAACCTGACCATTAAAAGGAGGACAAATACTATAAGCCTTGCTTAATGGAATGGCAAGAAGCAAATACGACAGTCATCAAAAGCAAACGAAATGCTTTCCATCAGTATTTTTTTTTTTTTTAAGATTTATTTCTACACACACACACGTTGTTTGCACTTGCTTCCATCAGTATTCTGATGAGCTATTTCACAATCTTGTCTTTAGGGAGATACCAGGCATCAGGAAATTAACTTTAAAAAGTAGGATGAACAACAGAACAAAAATCGGTATTACCAGAGCTCAATCCATTCTACAAAGCTACAAAAGCAGTTTAGGATAATAATTTGCACCACTCAAAAACAGGATACGAAAGTATTAATAAATGTTCAAGGTGTGCAAGAGTTGTTCCCAAAGCACCATAACCCCCGTAGGGCCAGTACGTTCCCAGAATTAGGATGTGGGACACGGAAGCTGCTTCAGGTGTTAGATATTCTTGGCTGGAAAGTAGGTTTGGGGTTCAGAACTCCCGCTTTAGTCTGTTGCGTGGCGTTTCATACCGGGGAGTTCCTAAACACCATTCCAAGTCTGAATACAAAGAGAAAGGTTTGGGAAGGGAGGAAAACGCCCTTTTCAGGAGGCTCTAAGGAGGTGGGGGTGGGGTCACTGATCCTGAGGACCACACTATAGACGGGGATGTGGAAGTAAGGAAGGGGGAGAAAAGGTAGACGTGGCGCCTAGGAAGTGGATACGGATTTGGGAGATCCGTCGGCCGGGTAGGGTGTCTCAAACACGCGGCTTTCAGAAGCGCCCCTTAAGCCCCGCTCCTGCCCCCCCCACCTGCGCTTCTTTCTCCTGGGGCGTCTCCATATCCGCCGCTCCCGCCACTTCCCGAGATGCTCCTCGCCGGGGACGCACCCGGCTCGCCCTCAAGGCTGGGCCGCCCTAACTCCCGCCCACACGCCGTTAGCCACACCCCTCCCCGGGGCCGGGATTTCTGGGAGTTGCAGTTTTCATTCTGGCTCCGGGTCACTGACTCCCTGAACAAGGTTGGTCCAAGACTCCAGGCTTAGAAGCCTGTTCCTTTGCCACTTTCCTGCCCTGTTTGCCCTGCATACTGCGGTCTTCTCCTGATCGAGAAGAGCCGCCCAGAACCAGGGCCTTTTTCTCTTTCTTAAATTTTTATTTTTCATTTGAATCGCTGGTCTAAAAAAAAAATTACCACAAACCTTTTTTTGGTTAGTAGATGTTGGTGTTTCTTCCACATTGATCACCTTAACTTAAAATTTTGCTTTACTCTAGCAATATGAGCTGCAGCAATCCTAACCATTGCTTATCCATTATTTTTCACTACCAGGGAGCTAAATGTTGCAGGAGAAAGTTTTAAAAGATGTTGACAGTATCCTTCTGCTGGGCCCATCAATTCAATCATTCTTCCATTCATTTCTTCCCTAAAGTTCCCTCCTCCTTCCATCACCCTAGTTAATGCTATAAGAGTTTCCATATATTTATACAGCAATGCATAGTTATAATATGTTTCCATATTCTTGTTTTGTTCCTTCAGGACTCTAAAATAGTAGGGCACACATTATTTTACTTATTTTCACATTAAAAAACATACAGGGATTAAATGACTTAACCTTTAAGGTCAGGTAGTAGACCAGGGGTTCTTAAGCAGGGGTCCACGGACCCTGGGGGTCCATGAGCTTGACTTGAAAAAAATCAACTTATCTTTATTTTCTCTGACCTCTAACTGAAATCTAGCATTTCCTTCACTTATGAATGTATGCAAAAAATTACAGTAGTATTCTTTTCATATCACATTACAGTTGTTGCATATCTCAAAAAATCGCTTATGCTCATCCATACTTTGAAATTATGGTAGTTGTTTGACCCGACACTAGTTGAGTGTCATAAAACTATCTGCCACTACATTCTGAGAAGGAGTCTGTGGTTTTCACCTGACTGGCAAAGGGATCCATGGAACAAAAAAGTTTAAGAACCCCTGCAGTAGACCAAAGTGTTCTGGCTACAATTGAGTGTTTCACTCTCCTTATGTTTCGTTTTGTTTTGTTTTGTTTTTCGGGGGATTTTTGTTTGTTTTTGAGGTACTGGGGACCGGGGATTGATCCCGGGACCTCGTATGTGGGAAGTATGTGGGAAGCCGGCACTCAACCATGGAGCCACATCAGCTCCTCTGAGTTGGGTTTTTCGTTTGTTTTGCTTGTTGTTTGTTTTTTTGTTTTTTAGGAGAAACCGGGAACCTAACCCGGGACCTCCCATACGGGAAGCAGGTGCCCAACTGCTTGAGCCACATTCATTCCCTCTCCTTATGTTTTGTTTTTCTGTTTTTTTGTATTGTCTCCTTATATTTTAAGCACACTGCTCCCCACAACCTCCTCCTAGTGCATTGTGTTGCATAAGGAAAGGTAAGCAGCTTGAAGGACTCAACATTCTGTGATGTGTGGCTTAATATTAAATTGTAGATTAGACAGAGCACCAAATATATTTCTCCTAAATCATATGCTATTTAAAATAATTAAACCTTTCTTTTCAAAGCAATCTTACTAGCTGGTCAATGCTATATCATATGGCTTTTTTATTATTCTTATTGTTTCAGTCAAATATATCCCCCTCAGTAACCAAATTTCAGATAAATTGATTGAGCTCCTGTGTCGTGGAAAAAAAAAGTTACCTTTATGTCCTATGTCCATTTTCAGCACTACAAATTTTACAATATTTCCCTGCAATTTTGTTTTTACTAACCATATTTTCCCCCTGGTTCTTAGCCTAGTCCTACACCTGATTCCCAGGAGAAGGGTTGCTATAATTACCCATGGCTTACCTCAAAAAGTAAGTAGTAAGGAAGCAGATGTGGCTCAACCAGTTGGGCACCCACCTACCACATGGGAGGTCCCGAGTTCGGGTCCCGGTGCCTACTAAAGAAGACAAGCAGACGCTGCACCAGCTGAAACGTGCAGATGCCACAAGCCAGGAGATGCCTACAGCCTGTGGGGAGTGGATGTGGCTCAGGCTGTTGGGTACTCACCTCTCATGTGGGAGGGCCCGGGTATGTTCCCGGTACCTCCTGGAGAAGGTGAGCAAACAATAAGCAGATAGACAAGAGAACCATGTGGGGGAGAGGAGTATAAATTTAAAAAATTTAAAAATTAAAAAAAAGTAAATAAATAAATCTTAAAAAAAAAAAAAAAAAAGGAGTATATTAGAGAAGAGGGTTGCTAACCAGGCATTTGCAAGCCATATTTCAGGAGAAGAGCCTTTTAACCCTTATGTTCATATGTACCACCTAAATTAAGGTTTGAGTTGTAAACCAGGAACGGTGGATGGAGCTGAAGGATGCTTCTCAGAACAGTTACAAGTGAAGGCAACGTTCATAGTGCCTTATTAGGAAATATCCAACACAACAAACTGTGGGAAAAAGAAAGGAAAAAAAAAAAAAAAGAGTCCCTCCCCAATCCTACTGGTAGATATAGAAAGTATGTTTTTCATTTCCCTTCTTACTCCAGATGAAAAAGTAGAGCGTACAATGTCATAAAACTAGTTAGCTCCTGGTAGAGGAAAACTTGAAGCCTAGTCTAGTCTGGAGCGAGACTTGGATTCTGGGCCATTTTTCTCAGTGGGATTGGCAACCACTCTACCCAAACTCCTTGTTCCTGTTAAAATTTTTAAACAATTTGCTTTATTCACAAACAAGATTCTTTTAGATCGAATATAGAGGAACTGCGATTCTCAAATTTCGAGTGCGTAGTGGATCACTTAGAATGGTGTGTGTGTGCCTGTAAAATTCAAATTGTTCCTGTTTTTCACACAGAGGGTCTGAGACAGGACTAGTGAAGGGCAGAATAAACGCTTTCTCAGGAGACGCAGTTCAGGTTGCCCGCCCGAGGGAGTAACTGTTCATTGTTGCTAGAGCACCATGGTTTAAAATCTCTTTTCGCCGACCAGACACCATCAACCCCCACTCATCGTCATACCTGCCGCGTCCTCGGACTGAGTGACACCAATATAACCTAGCACCCAGCATGGGCCCTGGGAACTGCTTCCCTGCAAGGTCCGCTATCCACGTGGTAGTCCCGGGCAACGAAAAGGTCGAATCAAAAGACGCAAATAAACGTGTAACGAATACCTGGACTGAAGAGGGAAAAGTTCTAGTCACTGACATTGAGGTTTAAACCTAAAATTGATACTTGAAAAAAAAAAAAAAACTACCAAAAAAGGCAGATTCGTGTCCAGAGGTGAAAGAGATGGGGGCGGAACTTCCGGGTCAGGTGGGCCGGCTGCTTTGACCTTCCTCGCTGCTCAGCCATTTTGTTCCAGTCAGTCCGGAGGCTGCGGCTGCAGAGGAACCATCTGAATAGAAGCTGCAAAGATGCTGTCCGTGCGCATCGCCGCGGCCGTGGCCCGCACTCTCCCTCGGCGGGCCGGGCTGGTGAGTGCCGGGGAGCGGCGGAAGGCAGGTGGCCGACGAGTGCTGCAGCAGGTGGTGTGATGCCCTGGCTCGGGTGCTTCTGCAAGGAGGATGAGGGGTTGTAGCGGTGCCGCCATCTTGCCCCGGTGGCTTCGCCGGGGCTGGGCAGGGCAGGCGGCAGGGGGCCCTTTGGCTCGTCATCCGTGCAGAATGGTGCAGAGGGTGCTGACCTTGATGTTGCCCCGGGATGAAACCTCGGGAGGATTCCCGTCTCCGGGTCTTCCTTCATTCCCCTCTGATTCTCGGGGACTCGCCCGGCTGAAGGTCAGAGGAATGTTGTCAATTCTTGTTGAAGCGGATTAGTAGAGGCTGACATTACATGAAGGTCAGCAGGCCTCGGCATTTCACCTCTGCTTGAATTCAGTTCGGAGGAAAGGAATAAATGCAAATGATTTATTGAGTATTTAAGTAGACCATCTCACTGGGCTGAATTCTGAAATGATTGTGAAAACACCGTGCAGGTACAAAAAAGGATTTCATGTGGCTCATGCCTTGACAGCTATGAAGATGGTTTCTCAGTTGTCTCATAATCTGGCAGAAGGAATTTTTGCTCTGCGGTACTTTTTGACGTGTAAAGATATCATCCTTTGTCTTCCTCATCTTTCGAGGATTTGAAAGAGTTGAGAACTCGACAAATAAAATTGACCATAAGGTTGGGAAATGCCTTACTACCTCCCTTGAAGTTAAGAACATAAAAACCTTAAAGTCCTGTGCAAACGCATTTACATTTACTTATTTTTTTCATTTCAGAAGTTATCTCAGCTGTTCTGCAGCCATAACACAGTCCTTTCTTGTGTCATCTTGGTTTATTTTCTGTTGGTAAAAAAGCATTCTTAACTATTTTTACCCAGCTTCTATAGAACATAGCTTCAGAATTGACTATGACCAATCACAGCATACTGGTTAATAGTTTTTCTACTTTATGGAAAATATATTTTTTTCTTTTGTTTTGTTTTTTAGGCAGTACCAAGGATTGAACCCAGGGCCTTGTATATGGGAAGCAGGCATTCAACTACTGAGCTATATCTGCTCCCAAAATATTTTAAATTTAATATTTTCACGATAATTTGATCAAACTAAGCCTTCACTTATTTAATCTTGCCAGCTATATAAAGACTTTTCTTTAAAATCAAAAATTTAAATATGTTCTTGGATTAGGTCTCCAGAAATGCTTTGGGATCATCCTTCATTGCTGCAAGGAACCTCCATGCCTCTAACACTCATCTTCAGAAAACTGGTAAGTCATTTCTAAGTCTACACCATGTTTACAACCTTGAAGACAATTACATAGCTGTTATGGAGTATTCTTTAGTGGGGTTTTTTGTTTTGTTTTGTTTTTTTGTTTTGTTTTTTTCACTTGATGACATTATCATATTAAACTCTTAGGTTTTTAAATTTTAGTAACTGTATGTAGCACTTTTTCTACTAACTCTGTAAAATATAAGTAGAAAAAGGCTTTACTTCATGTTTTCTAATTACTTTTAGTTAATGGTGTTTCTAGTTAATTTTTTCTTTCATTTTTAGTTCCCACAGAATCTCATGGTTAATCTGTAATGTGCCATTTATCTCTGTTATGTTAGGTTCTCTTGGTCTAGGGGAAATAAACTACAGTTATATATTTATCTTTTGATATTGGTACAGCTTCTCTTTTTTGATAATGCCCCTCAGGTGGAACCAGAAAGCATGTACATTAGGTGGTGGGTGCCCTTACAGATCTGCGAAAGATGATTACCCAAAGCTAAGGTGAAGAATATGAATATCTTTTAGTCAAAAAATCAGGTTTCAACATAGGTACAGATTCCTTAGAAATTAAGCAAAAGGAGTGTAGAGTAGGGTATTTATTTTGAGGGTTCTGCTAAATGTAATTTGGCTATTATGATCACAAAATTGTGTGGTTTTTATGTTGTTGGAAATGAGTTTTGAAAAGATCTTGGGACTTGATTGTTTTTTAAATGGAATTTTCCCCTCATTAGGCACTGCTGAGGTGTCCTCTATACTTGAAGAACGGATTCTTGGAGCTGATACTTCTGTTGACCTTGAGGAAACTGGGCGCGTCTTAAGTATTGGTGATGGTATTGCCCGAGTACATGGGCTGAGAAATGTTCAAGCAGAAGAAATGGTAGAATTTTCTTCAGGTTTGAAGGTAAATTTGAAATGAAATTTGTTGTTTTAGGAATGGTGTCTTCTCCATTTGACCCTGGTCACCTTATTTCATTTAGTAATGCAGAAATTGTGTCAGATTATTTTTTTCTAGCTTTAAGACTTTTTTTTTTTTAAATCATTGTTATATATTGAAAAGACTGAACATAAGGATTTAAGGATTTTGGTTAACCAGGAATTGTTTAACTCATTAATTCATATGCAAATTGTAGTGACTTGATTCCTGAGACAGAAAATCAAATAAACCACCCACATTCCAAGATCAAGTCTGTTCTTTGTAGCTAAGATCATCTTATACAAAACCATTTGATGACTTAAACTAAATTTATTTCTGGTAGAAAATTGAAAGTCAGTGACTTTCTTTTTCTGAAAAATAGTAGGTCTTTTGTGAATTAATAGTGTAGCTATCAGCACTGCTCTGTTATAAATACTTCTTTGCCACTATGTTGAGCCTAGTCTGCCAGTGGGATAAGAAATAAAAGTTGGGAGGAGTCATGGGGTTTCTGAAGAATGTAGAGATTGATAACAGGGTTGATCATAGGCAGTAGTACTATTCACTAAGCACACGGGAATAGTCTTGGTCCTCTTAATAGTGTCCAGTATGGAAAAAGGTCACTTGAGTGGAATAGCAATTTGATTTTGGAAGACTTGTTGTAGAGCCAAAAGTTATTGTCATTAAGAACTTACCCAAAAAATGAACCTCTCGTTATCAGTGCCTATAATTTTGAAAGGTGTGGTTGAAATAGATGCTTTTAAGACCCAAAAGTCTAGACCAACACTGTCTAATCAAACTTTCTGTAATAATGGAAATGTTTTGTAACTGCTTTTTAATGTGGCAGCTACTATACCTACATGCCTATTGAGCACATGAAATATGGCTAGTGCAACTGAGGAACTGCATTTTTTTTTTTTTTTT
>JAQZBX010075933.1:0-14516 GCA_029593785.1 Cabassous unicinctus
AAGCCTTCTCTACTTGTGCTTCCCACCTCATGGGTATCACCATCATTTATGGAACCATGATTTTTTCTTATTTAAAACCAATGAAGTCCTTCTCCTTGGGAAAGGAGCAAGTGGACTCTGTGTTTATAATATTGTGATCCCCATGCTGAATCCATTCATTTATAGTCTTAGGAACAAAGAAGTGAAGAATGCTGTCATTAGGGTCATGCAGATGAGAGAGGGGTCCAGGCAGTTGCAATGATAGTGATGTCCAAAATTCAAGTACATCTTTTCTTTCCTTCTTATTTAGGTATTTAATTTGTATCTCTCTAAATAGTCTAGTATTTTTTAATTAGTTTGAATTTCTAATGAGCCATCCTCTATTTCACTACACGTGATCTGAAACATTTCCAAGTGTGTTTACAGAAACCTACATAGTAATTGGAATCCATGAAATACATGTTAAGCCTGAGATTAAAATGAAAGTGGAGTTATCTTTCAAATTGTGTCACAGAAATCCCCATGAACGTTCCAATTACACATACATTTATTATTGAGAAAACTTTTAGAAGTCATTACATTACATTAATTCTGTTTAAGAAATGTAGCAATAACATAGAGTTCTGCTTTGAAATGGCCAATCAAGGGTTCAGATTCTAGATCTGCCACCTTTTTAGATGTATATTCCTTAGTAAGCAACAACAACTTAAAATCCAGTTTCCTCAGTTGTACAAGAAAAATAATAAATTGAATTCCATAGAGTGATTATAAAGATTAAAACAGATGATGAATTGAAAGAATTTCTATAGTACTAATAAATTTTAGCCACTATCTTCAGAATGCTATATTCTTGCAAAATGTTGAATATACAATAGGTCTTGTTATTAAAATATTCACCGGTGGTATAGAAATGCTTTTGGATAATCTTATTCATAAACAGACAAATATCTAATAAGGAAAAATAGTGCTCCATTATTTTTTCTTAAAACAGAGTAAATTATTCTGATATCATTAATTTAAAGAAAAAAGTGTATGCATACATTGAAGATAATTTAGAATATATTCTAAAATGTTAAAGATAACTTAAAACATCCTAAACATTTTTGATAATCTTCCAGATGTTTATAATCTTCCATATTAATCTTATACCTGTGTGTATATATAAATTAAATATTTACACAAAATTATATTCATTTTCAATTTTACACTTTGGAGATTCACTAATCCCTAAAATATTTGGTAATTTCCTTGTCATTAAACTTGTCAGAATCATGTTTTGTTGGTATATAATCAAAATCAAGTATTGCATCTTATATGGCATTAAGACATAAAATGTGTAAATTCAGATGCTTACCTATCTTCATGCAGTTATATTTCTTTTTTGTGTACTTGATAACCATTTGAAAACCTTCTCATTCTAAGTGTGTCAAGAAATGTCAGTAGTTAGTATGTGTTTAATTTCAATGTGATTTAAAAATTATTTCCTTTATCATCATTTTTACTCTTGTTTTAGTCTTTAAAATTCAATAAATTCTTCAAATTCTTGGATAATTTGTGATAAAAACTTTAATAGAGGAAAGTTGTAAAGGTAAGAATGTATAATGCATCCAAATAGTGTGACATCCATTAAATTTTAGTGAGATAGTTTGCTAAAATTTCCTTTAAAAATTTCATCTATAAACCTGGAACTGTAGTTTTACTTTGCTAATCAGTGTACGTTGAAGAAAGAATGTTTTATTCATTTTTCAAGTATTTGATTGTTAATTTAAACTTTCACAATGTTTGTTAGATATGCTTTTCATACTCATGTGATTTTATTTTTTAATTAATACTAAGATTTTCTTGTACAGTTGTATTTGGTTACTTTCCTAAGTGATTTTTCAATGATTAAAATAATATTCAACATCTGTTTTATGGTTAAAATATTTAACAACTTTTCACCAGATCATCACTGTTCATTAATTTATTCAAATAATGAAAATGTGTTTTATTTTCCTCTGCATCGTGAATTTTATGCTAATATTAACTTATCATAAATAATATCCATACAAAATATTGTAATATGATTTATTTGTGCTCTGAACTCAATGTGGCTTAGAATCTATATATTTATTACAATTCTTCTTTCTTTTATTTACAATTAGAGATATCTTTGATAAGCATTTTCTTTTTAATATATTCTTTTACTAATCTTTCATCTTTTACATGCATTGTGAGTTTTCTTATATTTATAACTCTTTACTTTAATGGTCATTTTTATGAACAGACCCATCCTTGCTTTCATTTATGTACATTTTTATGGTTCAGAAAATATATCCTGTTTGTTCGAGATGGCAATGATGTTCAAAAGATGCTTTAATTTTTCAGACAATAATAAGTTCCAGGATGCTTAAGTTTTAATTAAATACAGAATACCCTATCATCTTATAATATATTTTAGAAAGCATTTATTTTTTTATTAAATAAATATAATGTAAACTTTGGGCAATATGTAAACACAAGACTATTGCATTGCCCCTCTTTTATCCCTATAGCAGTGCATTTCATATTTTATGTAAGATTTGGTCTGAACTGTTTTGGTTATGGTGGCATGTCAATATTATATGTATTGTAAATGTTGAAGTCTTTAAATAATGATAAATAAAATAAGACTGGAAGAGAACAAGACAAAATAAGAACATTAATTTTTATTTGCAAATGATTTATGTTATATAATAGCATTAGAAACAGATTCTATTATCTGAGCACCTATTGAGGGCCCTACAATATTCAAAGGGCATTAGGTATATAAAGAACAGAGTTTATCTTCATAAGATAATTGTCTGGTTAACCATCACACAAATTGAAAAATTAAAATTTTTTACAAGAGCCTCCAGATCCAATATGATCTTGAAATATCTAAAATTTAATCACAGGTAATGGAAAGCCATCCTCCTATTTGTTGAAAAATTTGTCAAGATTAATCCTCTAATTTCCTCTATGTCACACACCTCACATCCATTCCATCAACATATCATATTGGTTCTATATACAAGAATATACTTGGAGAGTGACTACTTCTCAACACCTGTTCTGCCTCCACCTTGGTCAAAAGACCCATCAATTCAGTCTTTAAATTATACCTGAAGACTTCGAGATTGACTCCCCTTTTTCTGCTTTATCCCCCTTGAGTATAATCTAAATTTAGGGGCCAGAATATTATGTTAAACTGTCAAGTGTATTATGTGACTTTTCTCACAAAATCTGCAAGACTTCCCATCACACAAATTTAAAAATCATAACTTTTACAAGAGCTTCCAGATCCACCTTGATCTTCCCTTTAACCTACTCCTGTGAGCTTATCATTTATTTTCATATCTCTCCTGCTCACTTTGGAGCAGCCACACCCACCTCCTCACACATTAGGCCTGATGTTCCCTGGACTTGTTCCATTTTTTATTCTTCTTGAAATCCCCTTCCCCCAGATAACTGAACGGAGCTTTCCTCATTCTCTTAAGAACCTGCTGACCATCCTATTTAAAATTGCATCTGCCCCATCCCTCTTCAGGCCTCCATTTGCTTTCCTCAGCACTTACGTTATCTAACATGCTATATATTTTGCTTAATTTTTGTTTCTGCTTTATCTTCCTCCCCTCTAGAAGTTCTATGGACACAAGATTATCACAAATTAGTTTCAGTCCTGTGTTGCCAGCACCTAGAACAGAGAATCAAAAAACGTATTTTTATGGCTGAATTTTGCAGATGGTGAAACTGGGTCACAGATAGATTACAGAACTTGTTCATGGTGAATCGACAGCTTCAAGGACAAACTCACATTTGAACCAGACAGTCTGACTTTAGAGCTCACGTTCTTCATCACCACACTGTGACATGACTGATTTTCTTCAAAAGTAACTACTGTGGTGCCATGCGTATGAACACGGTAGGGCGGGGTAGGCACCAGCTGCTGCGCGTGGAGGAGGCCTAGGCGCAGCTTGAGGGAGGCCAGGGCCCGCTGAGCATGTGTCTGGCAGAACCGGTGTGAGACGAAGATACAATCCTTCCCCGCAGCCCTGATAATCAAGAGTTATGGCGGGACGTTTGAGTGCACACAGAGATAGTGCTGAGCCAGACAAAAAGCACAGGCTCTGGCGCTGAAATGGATTAATAAGGAACTTGGTGATTTGGTCCCTGACCCCTCAGAACAATGTTCTGCAGGTCCAGTTGGGGCTGATGTGTTTCATTGGCAAGCCACAATTATGGGACCTGATGACAGCCCATAACAGGGCGGTGTATTCTTTCTGAGCATTTATTTTCCTACAGACTACCCATTCAAACCACCTAAGGTTGCATTTACAAGAATTTATCATCCAAATATGAAGAAAACAGTGGTCTCCTGCTTTAACTATTTCTAAAGTTCTTTTATCCATTTGTTCACTGCTATGTGATCTGAACCCAGATGACCCCTTAGTGCCAGAGATTGCACGGATTTATAAAACAGGCAGAGTACAACAGAACAAAGTACAACAGAATATCTCAGGAATGGACTCAAAAGTATGCCATGTGATGTTACATTAAAGTCAGAATTACCTGCATCATAGCTGGAATAAACTTTAAAATACTGTTTCCTTTTTGATTTTCTTATACAGCTACTTCTCTATGAGACCACATCATTTTTTGTTATATATTTTTGTTTACCTCCCTCCATTCATTCACATGCTCATCTGAGAAGACTTAAGTTTTTCCAGCTTTGGACCATAACTGCTTTTAGAAACTGTAAAGTAGTTACAAGAGAACAGATGCCCAAGATACAGGTTGATTTTTTTTTTAAAGGAACATGCGTATTATGTGGTCAATATCTTCAGTCCAACTTGGTTATGAGACTAATACCATTCCTCACTGCTCTAAGATGCTGAAGAAGTCATCTGAGGGGTTGGAGATGGATGTTCAATTGTCATATCAGAGGAAGCAGCATTACTGTATAGCAGCATCCTTTCTTTAAGCTTTCCACTGTTAGAAATTTGAGGTTACATCATATACTTTATGTTCATAACCGATGTGGCTGGAGAATTCGTATTGAATTTATAGCATCAACAAAACAGATAATGTAATGTATTTTATGCATGTCAATAAAAGATTGACCTGTTCTTGTTCTACAGAAAATGGAAATTGGAAGTCAAACACCCTTTGTATTCCAAAATAGTGTCTCAAACATTTTGTAATTTTCATTTAAATTGTTAGGAAGCTTGGCGCTATTAATTGATCTGTCTTCCAATACACTGTTTAATATAGCACTGAATAAATGAAGCAAATTGTCAATGGATGAGTGATCAACAAATAGCTCTGCTAGTAATTGATTTATTTTTCTTCAATAAAGTTGCATAAAAAATGAGTTAGCTGTCTGTGTTTATAAATATGGGAAACAATCTTTTGAAAATGCAAAGCTGCTTTTTTTTGTACATACTGTTGGGATTTGCTTCTTTGTTTTACATCAAATGATGAGGTAATGTTCAAAATTAATATTTTCCCATGAGAAGACAAGTTTTTCCAGCTTTGGACCAGAACTGCTTTTAGAAACTGTAAAGTAGTTACAAGAGAAGAGATGCCCAAGATTTAGAATTTTTGTCAGTTAAAGTGCACGGTTCGTTACAGGTTGACACACTGATTGACGTGATTTATGCAGAATTAATAAGCTAATGAGATAGTGTAGCTTTAGTATGCTGCACATGATACTGGCAGCCTGAGAGTTTTATGAACTTGGGAACCAGCAGTTTTGAAACATGTAAATGGAGTTAAAAAAATTTATTTTCCAATATGCAACCCCCATTTAAAATTTTTCTTCACCTTGTACACTTGGTTGTATCACCATAACATGGGAGTGATAATGAGTAAAAATTTACAAAATAAAGTACTGTTTTAATGTGGGGGGGTGGAAGTGCACTACCGTTATACACTTTTTCAAAAGGCCTTACACCTATAGGAATGCAAATTGAGATAAAGAACATGTCTAAATTGGGGTACATATTTCAATCTATCACAGTCCTCTGTTGGGAACAAAAGAGACACAGCCTTCCCATGTGCAAAATATATTCACCTTTCAGAATATTCCAAAATCCTTGGGTCATTTCAGTAACAACTTTTATTCCAAAGACTCTCCAAAAACTATACTGCAAACTGTAGTCCATGGTTAGTACCATGCTTCAATATGGGCTTGAGGCAGGCTAGTTCAGGGAATGAAAAGATGAACCTGGGACCTGGCAGAAACATGGCCATGAAACATGTGGCCATAGAATTCCACCTGGAAATCCTCTGCGGGAAAGACACCCACCAGACAGCTGCTGAAAGTATGCACGAGAATCCTCCATTTAGAATGAAATTTTGTCTGGGATCAAGGAAAAGCTCCAAATATTCTCAATGGGCCTTATCATTGGGCTCTTCCCCCAGGAGAATTGATGAGTGGGGAAATCAATCAAAACAGCAAACAATTGGGACCCCTCCTCCAAACATTAGCAAGTGGAAGGAATAATTAATGGTTTGAAAAGAAAGCACAGAAGTTAAATCATCACTTTTTTCTCCTTCTTTGCCTGGACTGACCTGCAAATATACCTGGGACCAATAATCTGTTACTTTCTTCCATTTCTATTCTCTTCTCTCTTTTCCTTAATAAATGATTGCCTAAACCAGCATGTTCTTAAATTCTTTTATGTAAAATAGCCAGGAATCTAGAGGAAATCTGGCAAAATATATCTGGTGCAGCAGCCAGGAAAAATAAGGAATCTTCCTCAATCCCTGTGAGGTCTGGTGAGTGAGTCCAACTATGAATTACAGCTTTTTTAATGCCCTCTTTTGGTTATCCATTTTAAACATGCCCCAACAGGGGGTTCAGGGTGGGGGCCCTGCTCCAGGTGCTGGCCAACACCCACATGTCCACACCTTGGCCCACCTTCCTACACACCACAATGGGCTCCCTGGTCTGGGACAGGGAGGTAGGTGGCAGCTGGCAAGACTGAGGTGGGTGCCACCAGGTGGCCATGTTTCCTTTCCCAGGGGAATGGCAGACTAGCGGCTGTGTCCGCATTCATGATTCACCTCAAATTCATGTTTAATCTTCCTACCACTGAATTTCTCATTTCAGGTTTTTAAAAAGTCTTAAAAACTGAAAATACATTTGCTAGTGAAATTTTGGTCCCACCCACCCCACAGAGCAGGAGATTATTGCCTCAGGGCTCCCAAGACCTGTTGGCTGGAACAATTGATTTTTGTTTTTCCCCTATAATTTTTTATTTTTTGTTTTTAAAAAGATACATTGATTACATAAATGTTACACAAAAATTATAGGGATTCCCATATGCCCCACTCCCCACACCTCCCACACCCTCCCACATGAACATCATTCATTAGTGTGGCATATTCATTGCAACTGATAAATACATCCTGGGGCTCTGCCATTAAGCATAGACCATAGCTCACATTGTAGACCACACTGTCTCCCACACAGTTCTGCATGTTATGTGATGATATAAATTGACCTATATCTGTCATTGCAGTGTCACTCAGTACAATTCCCAAGTCCAAAAAAAGCCCCTGTATTACAACTGTTTTTCCTTCTCTCTACCCCTAGATCCTCCAGAGCGCACTGGCTCCACATCAATGTTGTAATTTCTTCCATTGCTAGAATCACAATATGTCCATAGTAGAATACCAGTAAGTCTACTCTAGCCCATATTTTTCCCCAATCCTGAGGATTCTGGGATGGTGATGTCCACTCTACTTCTAATTGAGAGGGAGCTTATATCCCATGGGGAATATGGATAGGACTATCTTGCTTGCAATTGCAACACCTACTCCACACCTCATTGGACTCATCCAGGACAACTGACAAGGAGATGATGATGGACATGGGCAATGACCATCCCAAGGAACAGAGAGAGTCTGGAACAATTGATTTTAGCCTCTTAAAGGGCTTAATGTCTGGTTTAGCAGTGAAAATCCCAGGTAGGGCCATAAACAAAACTGCTTCCTAAGACCTCTCTGTAAGAATATATGGGAGGAAAAAAAAGAGAGTATCCAGAGCTAGGGGGCTTTTATCTGAATTCCCAGTTCAGGCATTTCCCAAGACCTAAGAATCTCATGTTCTAGGAGCTTTAGTTAGGAGGTAACTGTACCCAACATCTCCCATAAACTCAGCTTGGGGACTTTAGTCTGGATTCTGGGTAAATGCATCTCAAAAGACCTAGTTCAGCCACAGGGATGACCACTGGCAGGGCTCTGAATTCTCAAAAGGCTGAGAACAGAGCAATGGTTCCAAACATCTTCCAAAACTTACTATTTTGGAGGCTTCAGTTTGGAGGGGTGAAAGTTTTAGTCAGACCCAGACTCTGGAACACCAGGTAAGCTGACTAATAAAATGGTTTGTGTTAGTTGCTTGGCTATTATTGTTTTAGTTGCTTGGTTAATAAAGTGCTTCTTTTCTCTTAGACCTTGAAAATAGTCAAAAATGGCCTGTTAATGTGACTCTAAATTAAATCCCTATTTTGAAGTTAGACCTTCTATGTAAGAGAGAGAGGAAGGAGTCAGAGATTCCATACATCCAACTGTTTATGACTCTATACCAAGACAGGAGTTTTAATGGACCTTGCAGTTTGTATTATGCTCAGGAAGTGAAACCATCCCCACTTCATATGCCTGTGGCTAGGTCAGCAGCAGTCACTCAGAGGGGACAATCTTTTCAGCCTACCGGGGTGCCCAAGAAAATCCTCTATCCAATAAAGGCAGTAACAAATAACGTAGCAGAAGCCATTAGAGTCTATGATCCTTTCTCCCTGGCAGATTTAGCTCAATATAAAAAAGAGTGACTTTACTCCTTTAGCAGCAGCTTTTTCCATCTTTGACAACCACAAAGCCATCAAGGAGAGGATGGTAAGGAGAGACAGGAGAAAGGCTGACCTTGTGGCAGTTGCCATAGGCAGCAGGCAGCAGCCTCAAGGTCACCCAGGCTTCAGCTCCAAAACATCGAGATCCTGCCTCAATTGTGGAAAGCTTGTCCATGGGAAGAAAGACTGCCCTAGATGGTGCCCCCAGGTCCCTGCCCTCAATGTGGGACAATAGGCCGTTTGTATTGGGAGTGAGCCAAATCCCAAAGCGGGTTTGGAGCATGGCCCATGGCGACGTCCACCAGGAGGACTAAGAGGGCCCAGGGTAAAAAGTGTCTCCTTGGACAACTCCATGGAACATTGAACTAGAGGAGTCCCAGGTGACCTTTGATGTGGCAGGTAAAGAGATTGATTTTTAATTGATATGGAAGTGTCTTATTCAGTTATGACCTGTCACATCAAATCTCCTTCTCCCTGAACCTTCCCAGTAGTTGGCATTGATGGTAAATCTAAAATTAGATCCTTTGTTGAGCCTCTCCTTTGCCAAATAGGAAACCTGATGATAAGCCATCAATTTTTAATTTTCCCTGAATGCCCACCCCTTTACTGAGACAGGATTTACTTCATATTTTAGGGGTTTGCATCCAACTTGTAGGGAAAAATAAAGACATTAAGGTGCCTGTAGTCCAGTGCTTGAGGGAATAATGTGAACTCTGTTTAGCCATGGTTCTAGATAAGGAATTAGGTGTTTCCTCAGCAGCTATTCCCCCAAGAAATCAATAGTAAAATAAATCCTTTTGTCTGGGAGATGAGGATACCCAGAAGGGCCCTCCAGGTTCCCCCAGTTTCCATTGCTTACAATACCTGTTAGAGGTTCCCCCTCACTAGGTTTGCAATAATTAACAAGCTGTGACTCAATTCCCCCTGACATGCATTGAGGAAGCACAAGCTCCCCTTAAGCCTATGTGTCTGAAAGCACAGCACTTCCCTAAAGGTTGAACAAAGAAACCACATGGAAATGGGAATAAGGTGAGATAGAGACCTTCAATCCCTCTGCATCAAAGCACTACCTGCTCCTCCAGCATCCCAAGAAAACATAACTCCCTAACCCACTATCCTCTAGCCACACAAGGGAAAATTTTTGCCTCTAAGTCTTCCTATTGGCCCTTGCCTCACTCAAACCCTCAATCCCTTCCCACTGACTATCATTTCCCCACCTAGGAATGTACTGTATAAATTCAGATCCCTCCTTTCCAGGGGTGGGCTGAAGTCTATTCTTAAGACATCCCCCATCGGGAGAGCTTCCCAATAAACTTTCTGCCTGCAATCATCAGTCTCTGTGTCCCAATGAACACTGTTTTTCCCAACATTTGGTGCTAAAAACCTGGGACTGGGTCACATTGAGACTGATTGATTGAGGAGAAGTCTAATCCCTGTTGTAGCCGAACATCAATTCAACACCAGACATCGAATCTTGGCTGGATGACTTAAGGATTTCTCCAATGGAGGATCCTGTACTCTTTCCCTCTCCTTTTTCCGTTGTCCAGGACAACCCGCCAAAAAAATCCTAGCACTAGGTCAGTGATCCTCACACTTCCCCAGAGCCATGGCAGGCATTGTGGGAAGAAACCCCTTGGCTCTGGAGATGTCTCAATCCAAGCACGGTTTCCTGTTTCCTTGGAGATTTCTGACTGATTTGGGGACTTCTGTCTCACTCAGAATCTTCCCTGTTTTTCCTTTCCAGAGATCCTTAGTCTCATCCAAGCCACCTAAAATGGGGAAATCAATTTTGGCCCCCCAAAAAACTGTGCTTCTGGGTTGTCTCCTTTATAACCTTAAAACTCTGTACTCAGAAGGAAACATCAGACCAGAAAGCTCATTTTCTATTCAACATTTGAGTGGCCGCAATACAAATTGCCCAATGAAAGTCAATGGACAGAGAATGGCACTTTTGATTTCCAAGTTCTCTGTGACTAAGAGAACTTTATCCAACACAAAGGCAGGTGGAAGAGATGCTTTACATTCAGGCATTGCTTTTCCTTCCTTCCCTCCTTCTGCCAATCCTGCTCTTCCTAACAAATTTTTCTTTTACACCAGAAACCTCCTCAGAATATTTCCTCCTCATCACTTCCACTCCCTAAAACTTCTGAAATTTCCAACTTTGATCCCTCAGTTCATGCCCACCATAACTCCTCCATACAATTCTCTGGTGCTATCTCTGAACTCACCCTCCACCCCTTCTTCCTCCCCCCTTCATCACTACTGCCTTCTCCCCTTCCCTTCTCCCCTCCTCATACTCACTCACAGAGACTACCTCCTCCTCCTTCTGTGCTGCAGCCCTCAACTTCTGTCAGCACACAGGCTCCTAAGTCCACACAGATGCCAGCTCCTATCTTACCCCTCTGGGAATTAGCAGGAGCTGAAGGAATAGTTAGAGTACACATTCCTTTCTCACTCTCGGATTTAGGCCAGATCAAGGACCAGTTAGGATCTTTCTCTGAAAACCTCTACATCATTCTTTCTACCTGTCAATCTCCAGAAGAAAAGAGCATATTTGGCCTGCAGTCCAAACCCTTGCAAATAGTCTAAATCAACAAAACACTAGCAACAGCCCTATCAGAGCAAAGGCAGTCCCCTGAAAAAGCCTAGCTGTAAATCCTCCACCCTCTAGAGTTCCCAACAGACACTCCACTCCAGGAAAGTACAAAAACCACCAAGGCCATGCTTCAAATACAAAAAGCCTGAATACTGGGCTGAGCAGTGCCCAAACCCACAACCCCATCCAAGGCCGTGCCCACTGTGAAAGCAAAAAATCCACTGGAAATCTGAGTGTCCTCAAGCCTCTCAAGGCAAAAGAGCATCAATTACCCAGTAAGAACCAATTCCCAACGTCAACCTCCCAGACCTTCTGGAACTGGAAACAGACAACTATAAGTACCCAGGAAGCACACAGGCCCCCACACCCATCTCTGAAGCAGAACCTCAGGTAGCTCTGATGGTGACAGGTAGGCCAATTTTGTTTCTTATTAATATGAAAACCACTTTCTTTGCCCATCCCAAAGTCCCTAAACCCTTAAATCACTCCTGAGTCTCAGTAGTGAAGGACAATAGAATAGTTTCACAACCCCTCTTTTACTGCATTCACTAAGAAACCACCTGTTCACCCACTCACTCTCTCCTCTGCTCCCCCTTTTTCTGCCAAACTCTGTCAATCCAAAAATCTAAAATACTAAAATTCCTATCATTGCTGCCCATCACAAACCAGTCACAATTCAACTCAAAAATCCTACTTACATCCCATTCAAACTGCAATATCCTGTCCCTCTTGATGCCCTGCACAGTATCAAACCTACAGTTACACACCTCTTACAAGTAACATTTAGCTTACTCCTGAATTTTAAGTCTAAGTGCACTCCTAAAAAGAAATAATCCAAAATTTTTCTGTTAAATATCTGTCTATCTAAACTGCTAAATTAAAGCTTAACTGCATTTATACTGCTCAAATATTCCTAACTGGCTGCTGATTACTAATAAAAATATTTCCAAGAACAAGCTTGCATATTACAGACAACACTGATTCCAGAAAAATCTTAGAAGCAGTAAAATCAGAAATGTAAAATAATAAAAAGCTTAAAAGCAGCCATACCAAAAGAGCAAGAATTATAAGTCAAATTGGTGATCTTTATGTTTCTGTTAGTATGTCTAATGAAATCATTAGTGTGACAAGTTTGTTTAATTTTGATGGTAATTGTGTAAGAAGTTTGCTTTGAAACACTTTCCAAACTTGTTTTGATAACTTAAATATGGAACGTATATAGAACGTGTTATTTTCTTTGTATTAAGGAAAAAGAAAGTAATTTTGTTCTAAGTAAATTGACTGGTTATTAAGAAAGAATAAAATGTGGGACAAAACCTGAATGAATACAGAAAGTGTAGAAGGTGTGAAGAAAAGGATTTTTTTGTGGTTAAAGTTGAATACGATTCATTGATTCTATCTAAAAAGTTTTAAAAGCTAGAGTATCAAATAGTATACCAATGCCAAGTTAAAAGTTTGTTCTTTCTCTGTAAAAGTAACAAAGTTTCTTAAATCATTGGTCTGTTTTAGCAAAAGTTTACAAAGAGTTTTTCTCCTTACTAATCAGTGTACAAAAAAGTCTCTTTTATCAAAATAGCTTCTTATACTTTAACCTTATCATTTCCTTGGCTGTTTAAAAAAAAACAAGTCATCACTTTTAAAAGAACATAATGCTCAAACCTAACAACCTTTAACATTTTACTTTCTCAAAGTCAAATCCTGAAAAGTATCTTTTATTTCAAATTATTTCAAAAGATTTGTTCTTACCCCTCAAAAAAGTGAAGTAGTAAAGTAGTTGAGTTCATTTAATATGTTATAATTTGAATGAAAAGTGTTTAGAAAGTGTAATAAAGTTAAAAGGGATTCTTTAATCCTCTGTTAATCAAAGTTGTATAAATTGAAAGTTCATATAAATACTTAAAGTACATATAAATATATAAAATTTCTAAAAATTTAACAGTGTTCCAGCATAATATTAGGTAAAAATATAATGCTGTTAATCATGGTTTTAATTATTATTAAAAATGGTATATATCACAAAAACACCCTCTCTACCTGGAAATAAAAAAGAAATGCTTTAACTCGTACATGTCTGATTCACACTGAAACCTGCCGCAGGACAGATGCTTTAACTCATACTTGTCCAATTCACATTGAAAGCTGCCACGGGGTGATACATAACAGTAAGCTATCATAAATTAAAGTAACACCCCTGCCGTATGCAGCAAACCTAAATATTGTTAGTTTATTACAAAAATTAATATCTAGTTATGTCACAATCACTTTGTTCAAAAACTTGCTAGGGCTTTCTCTAGTATCTCCTTAGGTAAGTCAAGCCAGCCTGCATTCACCTTCATGTGAAAAAGCCAAGGGTGGATTTTGCAGTGTTGGTTTGCTGTGTGCATAACCCAACCATCTGTCCTGGCCTGGTGACAAAAAATCTGGCTATGTGAAAAATCTGTAACTATAACCCTATTTTGTTATACTAATAACATTATATTAACCAATAATTCTTTTTACAGAATCAAAAGAAGTATCAGAAACAATAGTATCTTACCTTAAAAACCTGAAATGTGCAAACAATTGGGACAAGGTATTAAGTCTAAGCTGCTCTGTCAAATTCTTATATGTTGTTTAGTTGGATAAAACAAAACCTATTACCTTCTGCTGTAATTAATAAAGTACAATGTTTTCACACATTAATAGTTTGTAATATTGTTGCAATACTAAACACCCTTCATTCCTCATTTAGGTCGAACATTAAAACCATTGTATGCGTTAATAAGGAAAAGTTATTTATGGGAATAAGAGAACCTCCAGCAGGCTGATATTAAAAAAAAAAAAAAAGCAGAGCAGGTATTGGCACAAGATTAAGCAGTAAAGGAGCAAACTCTAATTTACCTTGTAAAAAAAATGTAGCCAGCATTAACATTAGCTTTAAGTAAAGTTTGTGGTAGAAGCAACATTCTAAACAAATACCCTTTGGCTTGTAAACACAATTGTAAAAGTTACACAAATTACAATATAGCCCCTTAATTAAAAAAAAGAAAAACAACAACAACAAAAACTGTGTGCAGCATACATACCACACTCTGCTGCAAGTAAAAGGC
>JAQZBX010075935.1:0-14522 GCA_029593785.1 Cabassous unicinctus
TTATTTATTTGCATCTTCTCTCTTTTTTTCTTTGTCAGTCTAGCTAAGGGTTTGTCGATTTTGTTGATCTTGAAGAACCACATTTTGGTTTTATTGATTCTCTCTTTTTTTTTCTCAGTTTCATTTATTTCTGCTCTGATTTTTACTATTTCTTTCCTTTGGCTTGGTTTGGGATTAGTTTCCTGTCCTTTTTCTAGTTCCTCCAGGTGTGCAGTTAGGTCTTTGATTTTAGCTGTTTCTTTCTTTTTTTTTTTTTAATGTAAGCATTGAGGGCTATAAATTTCCCTCTCAGCACCAACTTTGCTGTATCCCATAGGTTTTGATATGTTGTGTTCTCATTTTCATTCATTTCAACTTATTTACTGAGTTATCTTGCAGTTTCTTCTTTAACACACTGGTTATTTAAAAGTGTGTTGTTTAATCTCCATATGTTTGGTAAATTTTCCCTTTTTCTGTCTGTTATTGTTTTCTGTCTGTTATTCATTCTGTTATGATCAGAGAAAGTGCTCTGTATAAATTCAGTCTTTTTACATTTATTGAGAGTTGTCTTGTGACCCAACATATGCTCTCTCCTGGAGAAGGATCCACGAGCCTTTGAAAAGAATGTATATCTTGCTGTTTGGGGGCATAATGCTCTATAAATGTCTAGTTCATTTATCGTATTATTCAAGCTCTCTGTTTCCTTATTTATCCTCTGACCAGATTTTTTATCCAATGCTGAGAGTGGTGCATTGAATTCTCCAACTATTACTGTAGAGACATCTATTTCTTTCTTCAGTTTTGCACACAGTGTGTGCCTCATGTATCTTAGGGCACCCAGGTTAGGTACATAAATATTGATTTCATGTTGGTGAATTGCTCCTTTTATTAATATATAATGACCTTCTTCATCTCTTATAACAATTTTGCATTTAAAATTTTGTCCAAAATAGATCCCTTCTCCAGATCTTTTTTGGTTACTATTTGTGTGGAAAATCTTTTTTCCAAACTTTCACTTTCAACCTGGTTGTGTCCTTATGTCTGAGGTGAGTCTCTTGTAGACAGCATATAGATGGCTCATATTTTTTTAAATCCATTCTATCAGTCTGCATCTTTTGATTGGGGAGTACAAGTCATTAGCATTCAATGTTATAACTTTAAAGGCATTAGTTATTTCATCCATTTTGTCCTTTGGCTTTCCATTGTCATATTTTACTATTGTCTGTCTTTTTACCCTTTAAATTACCCTTACTAATAATCTTCATTTCTGCACTCTTCTCCAAGTCTCTCATCCTTGTTTTATCCATTCAGCCTGTAGCACTCCCTTTAGGATCTCTTGTAAATCTGGTCTTTTGGTAATATACTCTCTCAGTTTTTCTTTGTCTGTGAAAGCTTTAAGCTCACCTTCATTTCTGATGAGAGATTGGCACTTAGCCTTATTGAAGTTCCCTTGTATATGATGCATCACTTTTCTCTTGCTGCTTTCAGAATCCTCTCTTTGTCTCTGGTATGTATCATTCTGAATAATAGGTATCTTGAAATAGGTCTATTTGAATTTTTTTCTGTTTGGAGTGTGTTGTCCTTCTTGAATATTCATATGTCTTTCATAAGGGTTGGGAAGTTTTCAGTCATTATTTCCTTAGGTATTCTTTCTGCCCCTTTTCCATTCTCTTCTCCTTCAGGGACACTGAAAATGTGTATGTTTGTGTGTTTTGTATTGACATTCAATTCCCTGAGGCCCTATTCCCTTTTTACCTTTCTTTTCTCTTTCTGTTCTCCTGTCTTTTCTTTTCTTTTCTTTTTTTGTACATAGTATTTGTTAATTATTTATTTATCAAGAGAAATTATTCCATAGCCCACACATTCAAGTTACTTATTTCAGTGACAAACATCCAGGGAACTCAATCCAAAGAAATTCTTTATGTTCCAAAATCACTTTGCACTCTGAAAGATACCAACCTTCCTCATCTCCTCAAAATCTTTCATGGAATCATAGTTTCTGTTGAAATCTGCATATGCCTTTTTTCTTGCTTCAGCCACACCAAACTTATAGAGAGCTGCAAACCCCAGGGACACAACAAATGCTCCAACAATATGAATTTGTAGCTGCTTGGCCAAAAGGCCTCGCATCTGAGGTTTCGCCAAAGAACTGGAAGGCATGATAGTTATTCTCCTTAACACCAACGTCCTTCCTTACAGATAGAAACGGATGGTGCACTGTCTCCTGTCTTTTCAAGTTCAGATGTTCTGTCCTTGATTTCATGAATTCTGTCTTCAAGCAATTCAAATCTGCTCTTTTGAGCCTCTAATGCATGTTTAACTTCATCCATTGTGTCTTTCATTCCCATAAGCTCTGTTACTTTTCTTTGCAAGTATTCAAATTGCTCTTTATGTTCATTGAGTGTCTTCTTTTAAAAATATATATATTTCTTATTTATTTTTAAAAGATACTTAGATTACATAAAATGTTACATAAAAAAATATAAGGGATTCCCATATGCCCCACTCCCCAGACCTTCCACTTTTCCCCACATTAACAACTTCTTTCATTAGTGTGGTACATTCATTGCAATTGATGAACACATTTTGGGGCATTGCCAATAAGCATGGACTATAGTTTATGTTGTAGTTTACACTCTCTTCCACTCAAGTCTGTACACTATGGCAGGATATAAAATGGCTTGTATCTGTCACTGCAATGTCATCCAGGTCAATTCCAAGTCCTGAAAATGCCCCCATATTACACCTCTTTTTCTCTCTCCCTGACTTCAGCACCTCCAGTGGCCACTGTCTCCACATCAATGATATAAATTTCTTCCAATGCTAGAATCACAATAAGTCTATAGTAGAATACCAGTAAGTCTACTCTAGTCCATATTTTATTTCCCAATCCTGAGGATTCTGGGAGGGTGATGTCCACTCCACCTCTAATTGAGAGGGGACTTCAATCCCACATGGCTGATGGATGGGACTCTCTTGCTTGCAATTGTAGACTCTCTCAGTTTCTTGGAGTGGTGGTTGTCCATCTTCACCTCCTTGTTAGTTGTCCTGGGTGAGTCCAATGAACTGGAGAGTAGGTGTTGCAGCTTCACTGAGGCTCAGGGCCCAGCTGGCACATGGACAGCCCAGAGATTCAAGTCTCTTGGATGTACACCTACCAACTTCAGCACCAACTATAGGTTTGAATAAAAGGGACAGAAGAGGCATGTGTAGAAAAGTCTCATCTAAGTTCAACTCTGTCACACTTGGGAGCACAACCTCCAAAGTAGAGCCCACTGGCAAGGCACCAAACTCCAGAGCTATCTGCCATGACCGTAGGACCTGGGTGTCTCTGGAGCCCTCAGGAGCCTCACTCTTTGGGGTAGTGTCTACTTTGGCCATCTATGAGATCCTGCTGAGGCGTGCACAAACGTTACCTCTCTGATGACCTCCCAACTCACTTTGAAGTCTCTTAGCCATATGAACTCATTTGTCTTTACCCTTTTCCCCTTTTATTCAAGGTCTTTTTCCAGTTGAATCACCAGCTGGTCCTTGGTAGTAATCCCTTGGTGCCAGGGAGTCTCATCCCCAGGAGTCATGTCCCTTGCTGGGGGTAAGGTAATGTATCTATATGCTGAGTTTGGCTTAGAGAGAGGCCACATTTGAGTAACAAAGAGGCTCTCAGGAGGTAACTCTTAGGCACCCTACAACACTAGGCCAAGTTGTAAATTCAAAAGCAAGAGGCTCATAAGCATAGTTATCAATATCAAGGGCCCATCAATGGACCATCCTTCTTCACTAGTCATTGTCCCTGTACTTGGGGGATTGTTGTTGTTCCATTAGAGAATGTGGCAGAGCTGAGTGTCTTCTTAATATCCTTTATCTCTTTAGTCATATTTTCCTTCAACTCCTTGAATTGATTTAGGAGATTTGTGTGGTTATCATTGATTAGTTGTCTTAAACCCTATGTCTTGTCAGGATTTTTGTTTTGTTTCTATTGCTGGGGCATATTTTCCTCTTTCTTAGTATGACTTGTAATTTTTTGCTGATGTCTAGGCATCTGAATATGTTGGTTAATTTACTTTGACAATAAATTTCTCTCTCTTGCCTAGTGGTTCTGTTTCATTGTTCTTCTTTGATTTTTTGTTCAACCTATTCTAAGTCTTTAACATTGACAGCTTAAGTTACCAAAATAGAGCCAGGGCCTCCCTAATGAGGTGCATACCAAATCAAGGGGACAAGGGAGACCTAAAAGCAATTTTTCTTCTTGCAGTTTCCTGGCAGCCAGCAGATGGTACTCATTGGCAGATCTTTCCATAGAAGGGATTCTTTCAACCTCCACTTGCCTGTGATTCTGATCTGGCCAGAGCCGAGATTCAAAGTGGGCTCTGCTGGCCAAATTTCACTGAAGAGAAACCACTTTCCAATACCCAGCACACCCTCCCTCTTCCCAGGTATGTTCCCCTTCTCAGTTGGCTGCAGTGAGCCATGGGTTTTATCCAGGCTGTTCACCTTGAGAATGGGGGATGAGTGCCATTCCCAGCCATGGTGGTTGGCAACTCACATTTTTCATTTAGGCTTCTTTGTCTCTCTGTCCCTTGCTCTCCTTGGGGGTGTGCAGCACTCTCCTTTTCTGCAAAGCCCCAAAGCAAGTCCCTCAGACAGATTTTAGCCCTTCCTCTGTTGTTTTTGTAAGAGCATTGTGCCCTGTTTACTTATTCCAACACCATCTTCCCAGAAGTCAAGAAATTTTTGTTTTTAATCATAAGTGGGCTTTTAATTTTATCAAGTAATTTTCCTGCATCTATTGAGAACTTTATATGGTCTTTCCCCTAATATGAAGAATTTCTCAGACTTGTTTTAGAATGTTAACTCTTGTCTACATTCCTGAAATAAACCCTACATGATAGGGATGTATCATAATTTTATTTATTGCAGATATAATTTCCTACATTTTTAAAAGGATTGTTGAGCTTGGTTTATAAGAAATATTAGCTAAGTTATTTAGAAATATATATTTTAAATTTTCAAGCACTTAGGTTTTTCTTGTTATCTTTTTGATATTTACTTAATTTTTAATTCAACTGTGGCCAGAGGTTGTGCTCTCATGACTTCGGTCACTTAAAAGTTTGTTGAAACTGAACTTATAGCCCAATGTATGGTCAATGTTGTTTTATGTTCCATGTGCACTTAAAAAGAATAAATATTTTGCAGTTATTGAGTATTGTACAAATATTAATTAGGTTAAGTTGTTTAATAGTGTTGTATAAATCTTCTGTAATCTTATTGACTTTCTATCTTTTTGTTCTATCAATTACTGAGAAATAAGTTTTGAAATCTCTAGCTATGATCACGGATATGTCTATTACTCCTTTTAATACCATCAGATTTATATGATATATTTTGAAAGTATGTTATTAGGAGCACACAAATTTAAATTTTTATATCTTCCTGGTGAATTGACACATTATCATTATGAAAATATCTATCTTTATCACTAATAATGCTTCTTGCCTTAAAGTCTCCTTTGCATAATATTATTATAGCCACATGAGCTTTTTTTTGGTTGGTATTTGCATGGCATATCATTTTCCATCATTTTACTTTTACTCTTTCTATATCCTTACATTTAGAGTGTGTTTGTAGTAACTAGCATTTTGTTAGATTTTGCCTTATATCCAACCTGAAAACTTTGACTTTTAATTGGAGTATATAGTTCATTTACATTCAATACAGTTTTTGATATATTTTGATTTGTCTCCAATCTTATTGTTAGTTTCTTATTTGTCCCACCTGTTTTACATTTCTTTTTTCTTCTTTCTTGCATTCTTTTTGATTGATCAAATATTTCTTATTTCATTTCCCCTCTACTTGCTTGTTAGTAATATATTCCTCTACTCTCTTTTTAATAAATAATAAATAAATAGAGCTGAATATAAATTATTACTTTTAATACATAGAGGACAATGTAAGAATCTTCAAAGAGTTTACTTAGAAGAGTTTACTTAGAAGAGTTGGAACTTTCATAATACCAGCTCCTGTAGGATGATGAATAAATTTTCAGGAATTTTGCAAACCAGTAGTTGTAGCTTGAAATTGGCCAGGATGGGAATATTTGCGCTATGGAACTTAGAAAATAGTCAAATCAAGGGTTTTTTTTGTGTATTTTTCTCTTTTTTTTTAGAACTGGTTGTTAAACATTTGTGAGTATACTACTACCTCCCTTCCCATTTATGTTACTGTTTCCATGTATTTTAATACTATAAATATTTTAAGCCCCACAAGACATTATTAACATTAATTTATACAGTTAACATTTCTGTATGAATATATTGAATGGGATAATATGTCCCTGAAAAAACATCCTAGCTATATGCTTTTTCAAATCATCATGTTTTCCATAGCACGAAAGATTGAAGTATAAATGAATAATTATCAAACTGGTTAAATTGACATGAGTTATGGGTACAAGCTTTGCTTGATTTCAACTTTCTTTATGTCAGCAGTTTCTGTAATATTTTTAAGAATGCCAGTTATTTTCTTAGGTGTTCCGTACAGTGTTTGTTGAACAAAAGACAAAGTTAATAAACACATGATAAATAACTTATGAGATAACGTTGTCTTTGATACTACTATTAGTTCTATGAATATAATAAAACTGAGAAGGGACTCTCTTTTACTATGTTCCTGAAACATAGTATGCATACAAAAATATTTGTAGAATTGGTAATTGAATAATAAACTACAATCAAACACCTATCCTCACCAGCACAATCTTCTCTAAAACCAGGAAACATTCATTTGTTTTATCTTGAAAAAACTATTCATTGTTCAGGTTTCTGCTTCCTCCAGAAAGCGGTTCCTGACTTGAGAAGTTTATGTGAAGTGTCTATTTGTGCTCCCACACCAATCTGGCTTTCTCTAGCACATCACCTATCACAATGTGCTGTACTTACTTGTTTTATTATCCATCATTTCACCATATTATGTGCTCTGTGAAGGCAGAGATCATGTCTCACTTGACATATACTAGACACTACATACATTTTACTTACACTTACAAATCACAGTTTATCAAGGACAGAAACTCTTATCAATCTGTTTTTACTTTGCAATGTAGGAATACTGCTACCTTGCTACATGGTTTTCAGTGAATGCTTCTTGTTTGAAACTGCCATTCCCAAAAGACCATATGCTCAGAAAAAAGAAACTGCTTTTAATATTAACTTGGACAAAGCATGGAAGAATAAATCTGGTTAAACAGCCACACAATGATATTTTAGTATTTTTCATTTTATTATCCCAAATTTTGTTCCTCTCCTATAGCATGGGTGACTAAGCCATTTTGTCATTTCCAAAAAGGGATAATATAGTCACAAAGCATCTTAACTGGAGGATTCCCAAACATTCAAAATGGTCTTGGATGGTGATGATTAGCAAAACTCAGGCAGGAGTGAGTCAAACATGATATCAGAATTGAAGCCAGGAGTCTTAACTCCAGTCTCAAGGTTGAATAACTTTGTTCCATTTGCTTAGCAGACAGAATGCCTTGAAAGCCATTTATCTACCCTTGGACCATGTCATACTCAAGAAGTGGGAATCTAAGTCTTTCAAACTAGTCATCATTCTTCCACAAGCCTTGGGCTCTATTGAACTATTGCTGTAACCGGAATAACAATTTTCTCTTTGTCTTGCCACTGGCAAAGCATATTGTGAAGGTTTAGTGAACAGAATTATGTAATTGGCTCTGCACAAAGTTTACAGAACTCCCTGGACTTGGCCTTCGGCTCAGAACCAATTGGCAACTCCGATTGGTTGGAAGGGTGAATTGCATTTGTAAAGGTTTCAGTTCTTAGAAAATCATACTCGAGGAACGAGAGGAAAAAAAATACTCTGTAACTTGGCTTGGATGAGGGTAGTCATGTCATCTGTCCTAAATTTAAATTTTTTGGGAATGGAGAAGACATTAGCTCTATTTTTAATGATTACAGGTCATGGTTTCCATAACTTAACTGCTTTGGGCAGCATGTTATTGTGTTAAATGATACATACTTTTCAAACCAAAACCAGCAAATTTTCTCCTTTTTTCCTTTTTTATTTGCTAATCAAAACCGGTTTTTCTAGAACAGGGGTTCTTAACCAAGGATCCACGGACCAAGATTTCAGGGGGTCCAGGAGCTTGAATTGAAAAAAATCAACTTATTGTCTTTATTTTCTCTGACCTCTAACTGAAATCTAGCATTTCCTTCATTTATGAATGTGTGCAATAAATTACAGTAGTATTCACTTTATATCACATTACAGTTGTTACATATCTCAAAAAATCGCTTGTGCTCGTCCATACTTCAAAATTACAGTAGTTGTTAGACCTGATGCTAGTTGAGTGTCATGAAACTATCTGTCACTACATTCTGAGAAGGGGTACGTGGTTTTCACCTGACTGGCAAAGGGGTCCGTGGAACAGAAAAGTTTAAGAACCCCTGTTCCAGAATCTCTCTTTGGCTATGCTATTAGAGGATCCTAATCAGAATTCCCTTGGGCAAAATTCTTTTTTGAGTTGGTCATTGAACACATTTTTTCTTTTAGTGAGTTAATTGAGAACAGTACATGGACCATTGTCTAGTGTGAGAAACTGATTCAGTTTCTGGTGGCAACAAGCCGTCAGGCCATCAAGTGAGATGGAGCCTGTGCCTATTACCAGAGAGAAATATTTCCTTCCTCATCAGCTTGGAAAAGTGTCTGTTCTAAGTCACAGGCCACATTATCTATCTAGCTCCTACTTGTCTCGTCTTTACTGGGCATGCAGTATTACCTTCCATCTCATACGCACGGACATGTGTGTTTATTTTAGTGTGTATGGCATGTGGATACAATGGGGCAAATATTTCATTATGGTTTTCCAACCATGTGTCTTCTTCCTTTGTAATGTCTATTAAGGTACAAAGAAAAACTGAGTGAAACCAGGGTTTCTTAAAGGAAGCAGGGCAACATTCCTCTGATTTTAGCATTCTCTTCAACCTATGTAGCAACTGGGCTCCCACCTCCTCATCCCTGAGACTTCAGCTGGGAGAGAGGAGGCCTGGACATATTTGAATCATCTATCTGGTTTCCCTTCTTTCTTTAACCATTATTCTAGAAGGAGCAGCCTTAGGGCAGATTCCTGCTGTTGGAAGGGGCATCCTCCCTACACAATGGAAGAATTTCCCTGAGATCATCCCAAAACCCTGTTACATACATATTAACAAGATGGGATCGTAATATTCATATTTCTTTGTTACCTACTTTTTCTAAATAATGCATCATGGGCAGCTTTCTGCATCCTCAAACATAGATCTGCCTTGTCACTCTAACGGACTTCATGCTATTTCACCTTCCTGTAATGAATGAAGTTGCTATTTTGTAGCAGTTGCTATGATTTCTTTCAGATTAAAAAGTTGCTATCTTGTACTTTGGCATATGCTTTCCTAAATCTTTACAAAACTCTAGGTCTCTTAAGTTTTCCAAGAACATTCTAAGTAAATCTAATGCTCATGTTAGCTGTTAGCAATCAAACAATTGTTGGTGAGGTTTAGAGTCCCACAGAGAAAGTTAGAATGTATTTCAGAAAAGTCCCCTCTGAGGACCCCCTGATCAACAGAGCTGAGATACCCATAGGGGTGACCTGTCTAAAGTCTGGGCCCGGGTCCTCTGGCCGGGGCTACGTTGTACCCCCATCAATGTGATGTCAGAAACATCCTCCTGTCTCAAACTGTTTTGTCAATATTTGAATCCCCTGAAATTCCACTTACAGTGATCTCATTATTTCAGCTTGAAGCATTGAGCCATGATTACGCAGCGTCCCAGCTGCTAACATCATTTGTATTATGGTATGAATGCATTTCAGATACCCTGTGTATTTTTCTCAAGTCCATTCTTGAAAAAATGTTTTGAGAAGGAAAGAGAATATCATATTGGGTACCTAATACAAGAAGGTGGCCTGACAGGTGCAGCAGGGTAGGCTGGGGTGGGAGGAGTTCACAAACATGGTGGCTGGTGTCACTATAAGGTAGTTTTCTCAATCATAGTTTTGTCCAGCACAATTTCTGATGGACAAGAGGCAAGAGTATACATTTCAAGCTTCATGAGGAGGTAAAAGGGACAATTCTCACATCTCAAGGACAGTTCTGATAAGGAGCTTGAAGGAAGAAGAGATATTTACAACTGTGCAATGAAGAGACTGATTCTCTTTATTGTTCAACAGATGGCAAGAGGCCCTTCTAGGTAATACATGGCAGTAGGCAACAAAGGAGCCTAAAAATGCTAGGCAGGTATTAATTTACTGACACCTGAGCGCCCCCTAGAGGATGGCCCACTTCTCTGAATTTGGCCCCTTTTCACTTTGGGGTATAAAGAAAAAAAGGCTTGAGGCTCATAATCATTCATAAGGGGGAAAAATAGCTCCAGGGCTGTTTAAGTCCAGTGGTTATGAGGATTAAGGTAAGTGATGGTACTTAACGATCTAAGAGGTGCCACACAGACATTAGTAATTATTATTGCAGTGACCTATAAGGCTATCTGAGCTCTTATTTGGAAAAGAATGTAATGTCATTCTCATAATAACCCTGAGAAGAAGGAAAGGAATTCTTTTCACTTTCTAAAATCAAGATAGCTTTATTTTTGTCTGATTACGAAAATAAAGACTATGTAAGAAAATTCCAGAAAAATAAATATAACAAAGAAGAGGTAAAACATCTTTAAACTTTTGATATATATTCCTAAAGTGCCCTCCAAAATGATTCAACTAGTAAATATACTTTCCAGAAAAATCTGAGCAGCCTATTGCGTGCACACTTACAAATGTTGTGTTTTGCCCATCTTTTAAATCATAACCAATCTGTTGTTTTATTTGCATTTCTTTGATTACTAGTGAGGCTGAACATCTATTCATATATTTACTGGCCCTATTTATATTTGAATTGTCTATTCATGTCCATTAGCCATTTTTCTTTCTGTTTTGTATGGAGTTATAAGAACTTAATGTTCTATGAATACTGACCCTTTTCCTGGCACATATGTTGCAAATATTTTTCTCCAGGTGTTGTTTGTCTTTTACCTTTTTTATTAAACTTTATTTCAACATCAAAAAATAAAATAACAACCTAAAAGGAAGCTTAATAAATTATGGAAGCATTACTTTTTAAAAAATTCTGTTTAGGCACATTTATCTTATTTAATTCTAAAAACAAACCCAGTTGTTTCTCCAGTGTTCT
The DNA here is from genome assembly GCA_029593785.1 of Cabassous unicinctus. Classification (NCBI taxonomy): domain Eukaryota; kingdom Metazoa; phylum Chordata; class Mammalia; order Cingulata; family Chlamyphoridae; genus Cabassous; species Cabassous unicinctus. The sequence continues at coordinate 11,208 of JAQZBX010075935.1, forward strand.
GAAAGATGAATAAATGAGCACAGATTGGTTAAATAACATGCCCAAGGTCTCCTTGTGAATGAAGAAAATGAAAAAAAAAAAAAGCTTGAACATATTCACATATCATAAAAGTAAATCTCATATATTTTTTCGTCCTTTAGCATCGATAGTATCTTCTTTGCCTTTGCTACAAAAATATTACAATACTACTGTTAACTGTAGCTTATAAGTTACATTAGTTATATTTTCCCCATGTATCACCATATTCTTAAAACCTTGTAATAGAGAAACATTGTTGTATTTGTATTATTAAGCACAGACCTCATCTACCACCGAAATCACTATATTATACAGTCCTAGATTATCCTGTAGCTGCCTTTCAATTATCATTAACTTCTCTAGACTATCCACAATCATATTTATAAATCAGCAGTGTTAATTATACTCATTATAATGTGTTACTGTCAACTCTACCCATTTCCACATATTTACAATCAACTTTATTAAACATTCTACATGCATTCAGCATCAGCTCTCCCTTCTCAAACCACATACTATCTCCCATTAACTAATATTCTGTAGTTTAACTCCCTAAGTTTACACATCATATTTAGTTCATTTCAGTGAGACCATACAATAGTCATCCTTTTGTGTCTGGCTTATTTCACTCAACATAATATCCTTAAGGTTCATCCATGTTGTAATCTGCATCCCAATTTCATTTCTTCTTACAGCTGAATAGTATTCTGTTGTATGTATACACCACATCTTGTTTATCAAGTCCTCCATTGACAGACACTTAGGTTGTTTCCATCATTTAGTAATTGTGAATAATGCTGCAATGAACATTGGGGTGCAAATATCAGTTCCCATCCTTGCTTTCAGTACTTCTGAATATATTTCTAGTAGTGTGATTGGCAAAGCATACAGCAGTCTATATTTAGCCTCCTGATGAACCACCAACAATGAAGGAATGTTCGCATTTCTCTGTCTCCTCTCCAACATTTGTAGTTTTCTGTTTTTGTTTTAATAATGGCCATTCTGTAAGGCAAGAAGTGTTATCTCATTGTAATTTTGATATGCATTTCCCTACTAGCCAATGATGTTGAACATCTTTTCATGTGCTTTTTGGACATTTGCATTTCCTCTTTGGAAAAATGTCTACTCAAGTCTTTTGCCCATTTTTTCATTGGGTTGCTGGTTTTTTTATAGTTGAGTTGTGTGATCTCTTTGTGTAACATGCAAATCAAACCCTTATTGGATATGTGGTTTCTGAAAATTTTTTCCCATTGAGTAGGCTTTTCACCTTAAAGTCATTTGAAGCTCAAAAGTGTTTAATTTTGAGGCAGTCCGGCTTACCTATTTTTTCATTCATTGTTCGTGTTTTGGGTGTAAGGTTTAAGAAACCACCACCTACCACAAGATCTTAAAGATGTATCTCTAAATTTTCTTCAAGGAGTTTTATGGTTCTAGCCTTTATATTTAGGCCCTTGATCGATTTTTTTAAAAGGAGGTACCAGGAATTGAACCCAGAACATCATGCATGGGAAGCAGGCGCTCAACCACTGAACTATATCTGCTCTCCAGTGAGAGTTGGATTTTCCATGTGTTTGTTTGTTTTGTTTTGTTTGGATTTTGTTTTGTTTGGATTTTGTTTTGTTTTGGATTGAACCCAGGACCTTGTACATGGGGAGCAGGCACTCAACCACTAGAGCTACATCCACTCCCTTGGAATTTTTATTGAGATTGCATTGAATCAGTAAATCAGTTTGGGTAGAATTGACATCTTAATGATATTTAATTTTTCAGTCCATGAACACGGAATGTACTTCTATTTATTTAAGTCTTCTTTGGTTTCTTATAGTAATGTTTTGTAGTTTTTTAAATACATGTCCTTTATGTCCTTGGTTAAGTTTATTCCTAAATATTTGATTCTTTTACTCACTATTATAAATGAAATTTTTTTCTGACTTCTTCCTCAGTTTGCTCATTAGTAGTATATAGAAATGCTATTGGTTTTTGCATATTAATCTTGAGTCCTGCCACTTTGCTGAAGTCATCTATTTGTTCTAGTATCTTTATTGTAGATTTTTTGGGATTTTCTAGGTATAGCATCATATCATTAGCTAATAGTGAAAGTTTTAAATATCATTGAACATTAATAGATTGAACTCCCCAATCAAAAGACATAGCCAAACAGAATGGTTAAAGAAAAATGAGCCATCTATGTGCTGTCTACAAGACCTTAGATGTAAGGACACAATCAGGCTGAATGTGAGAGGTTAGAAAAAGATATTCCAAGCAAAAAGTAATTAAAAAATATCTATAGTAGTGATACTAATATCAGACAAAATAGATTTTAAATGCAAAAACTATTATAACAGATGAAGAAGGTCACTGTATTTTAATAAAAAGAACAATTCACAAAGAAGAAATAACAATAATAAATATTTATGCACCTAACCTAGGTGCTGCAAAATACATTAGCAAAACTGAAGAGAGAAACACACATCTCTACAACAATAGTTGGAAACTTCAGTACTCTCAGCATTGGACAGAATATCTGGACAGAGGATAAATGAGGAAACAGACAATTTGAATAATATGATAAATGAACTAGACCCAAAAGACATTTATAGAGCATTATACCCCCAAATAGCAGGATATACATTCTTTTCAAGAGCTCTTAGATCATTCTCAGGATAGACCATATGTTAGGTCATAAGTCAGATCTCAATAAATTTAAAAAGATTGAAATTATACAAAGCATGTTCTCTGATCAAAATGGAATAAAACTGGAAATCAATAACAGGTGGAAAAAGAGAAAATACACAAATATATTGAGATTAAATAATACATTTTTAAATAGCTAGTGGGTCAAAGAAGTAATTGCAAGAGAAATCAGTAAATATCTCAAGACGAATGAAAGTGACACATATCAAAAGTTATGGGATACAGTGAAGGCAATGCTGACAGGGAAATTTATAGTCCTCAATGCTTACATTAAAAAAGTAGAGGGGACTTCCGGGAAGATGGCTGACTAGTAGCACACAGGAATCTCTTCTCCAGAAAAATAGCTAGAGAACAGGCTGAAACAGACCCAAAACAGATCTTCTAGGGTTTAGGACAGCAGGGAAAGACTGCATACCACCGAGAGGAGAGAGGGACAAAAGAGAGAAATCGCGACGACAGAACCAGAACCATGAGTTTTTAATCAGCAGCGGCGGCTGCTGCCGGCACCCTCCCCCACACTCTTTAGAATTCTCGGGCTTCTGGGCCTGCGACTACAGACAAAGGGGGCTCCAGGGATCTACCACTCCCGGAAAGGGGAGAGAG
>JAQZBX010075936.1:0-14516 GCA_029593785.1 Cabassous unicinctus
AAAAAAAAAAAAAAGCATAAACAACAAAAAAAGTGATAATTTGGTCTTCATCAAAATAAAAAACATTTGTGCATCAAAGGACATCATCAAGAAAGTGAAAAGACAACCTACGGAATGGGAGAAAATAGTTGCAAATCATATATCTGATAAGGGTTTAATATCCAGAATATATAAAGAACTTCTATGACTGAACAACAAAAAGACAAACAACCCAATCAAAAACTGGATAAAAGCCTTAGATAGACATTTCACCAAAGAAGATATACAAATGGCCAATGAACACATGAAAAGAAGTTCAACATTATTAGTCATCAAGGAAATGCAAATCAAAACCAAAATAAGATAACACTTCATTGGTGATTATTTAAAAAAAAATAAAGAAAGAAAACAACAAGTGTTGGGAAGGATGTGGAGAAATGGAATCATCATGCATTACTAGCGGTAATGTAAAATGGTGCAGCCACTGTGGAAAACAGTTTGGCAGTTCCTCAAAAAGTTAAACAGAATTAACAGTTAAACAGACTTGGCAACTCCACTCTTAGGCATACACCCCAAAGAATTAAAAACAGTGATTAAATAGATACTTGTAGACCAATCTTTATAGCAGCATTATTCACAACAGCCAAAAGGTGGAAACAAGCCAAGTGTCCATCACACAACCGAATATTATTCAGCCAGAAAAATAATGAACCTTGAAAACATTAGGCTAAGTGAGATAAAACAGACACAAAAGGACAAATATTGTATGACTCTTCTTCTATGAAGTATCTAGTATGAGAAAATTCATAGAAAGTTGAATATAGGCTACCAGGGGTTTTGGAGAGTTATTGCTTAATGAGTACAGAGTTTCCATCTGCAGTGAGGAAAAAGTTTTGGTAATAGATGGTGGTGGCGGTTTCACAACACTATAAGTGTAATTAATGCCATTGAATTGCATACTTAAAATGGCTAAAATGACAAATTTTATGTTATTTATATATGTTACCACAAGGTATATGATCCCACCTTTTATTCCTAACCCATCCTTCACACCACTGCCAGAATTCCCTTCAAAAAAAGTTAGATTTGATGTATCATTCACCTACTTAAAGCACTCAGTGGGCTCCATGCTGGATCAAGTCCAAACTCTCATCTTGCCATTCAAGGCCCAAGTTCAACCTACATTTATAGTCTCATCTCCCCTCACACCTTACCATGAATTCTCCTCCACATAAACAGAAGTCTTCATGTTTCTCTCTATAAGCTAAACTTTTCACAACTCTGGGAATTTTTTTTTTTTTTTTGCAAATAATATTCCCTTTGCTTATTGTCTCCACTATCGTTGCTACCCTGTCATCATTTACATCCATGTGTTTCCGCTAGATCTAACACAAATGCCTGCTCTCCTAGAGAGTATGGTTCAATTCTTTACATACAGACACCATGACATTTCTCTGAAACAGCATATATCATGGGGGTCTTATAATTCATCTAGGTACATTAGCCTGCTCTTCAAGTAGACTGTTCTCCCTCTGAAGGCTTGTTATATCTTTGTTCATCTTTACATCCCTAGTTCCCAGGACAGTGGTTGGCTGAGCAAACAGTGAGGGCTAAGTTTGCTGAATAAAATCTGAGTGAAAGGAGCTATGACTAAGCTTACTACTGTCCAATCTTAGGAAAATCATTTCAGCAAGGCTGCCTGCTCTAGCATAAGAAGTGCTGCACTGGACACAAATTCGGTACTCTAGGATGGCCACAATCCCTTTGGACAAGTAGGTTCCATTTTGTATCCTAGATAAGTAATTTACTAATTCCCCCTCATGCCCAGTGACTTGAAAGACCTTTGTATATCTCATAATGGCTGCCTTATGCTTAGACAGTAACTCACAGCTACTGTAATAAAAAAATTAATGAGTTCTGGACTATTCTGCATACATGGGCACATGAACCCTTACTCTGCAAATTCTTTGCCCTTCTGTAGCTTCAAGAGCTTAACTTAACCAAGAATAGCACATAAAATGATTCTATAAACATTTAGGGTTGGTATTATATATAATTATAAAAATAAATTCATATTTCAGATCCTGTGATCACTAAAAAGCACTAACTTTCGATGATAAAGACAACTTCTATGGCTGGCAAGGCAGAAGTGCCAATGAGTGCCTAACCAAACGCCTTGAAGGTTAAGCTATGCTGTTTGCCCAGCTCCTACCTCTCTGGGACCTTTAAGCCACTCCAGCACCATATACAGAGTTAGGGCCAGAGTAGCCCTTTTGGACAACATGGCGCAGTCTTTCCAGCCACACCTCAATGATCCAGGCATGAGCAACTGGTGTAAGCTAGGCCAGTCCTCAGTCCCTTCTTGAGAACCTACTCTGGCACCTAACCCAATCTGAGCCAGTAAGAATCTTTTCCTTGGATTTTAACAATTGTAATGGAAAAGGAGAGGCTATCTGAATCTTTCTTCAACTGGCTGAAGGTGAAAGGTGAAAAGCTGAGGAGGATGGGTCATGATTTCCACCAACAGGAGAAAACAAGCCTTAGAAACAGTCAAAAGTAAGATGAACAGGCAGAAAGAATTAGAGACAAAACAAAGAGAGAAACAGTCTTAAGGGCAATCAGTGTTTCTGAAGTCCAGTTGCTCTCTGCCTTTCCCATGGGTTGGCTGTTTCAACACTTACTTGATTTTCAAAAGCCTATACAGTTCCTTATTTGTAAGTTTGAGCTTAACTTCTATTATTTGAAATTAAAGTCTTTAAAAAACAAACAAACCCTGCTAACATAAACACAGCGAAATATAAAATGACCCAATGACTTCATGAAGGCTCTCCTAAGAGTTGTAAGTATATAAGGATGTGGAGATGACATATTATTTTATCTATCTACAAAAGGTAAATGAATCCCTTATACAATGAATAATTGCTTTGTAATTGATTTGTTGGGTAAGCCTGAATTCTTTTCAACATCTACTCTTCTTAAAAGTGGCCGACCGGTACATAACTAGAGGTTCAGGAAGGGGTGACGGTACAAGTGTGACCCTAATTAAGCAAAGTAAATCACATATGATGTCATGTTGTTCCTGGAGAATGCATTATTTACAAGTATTGCTACATTCTTAGCAGACTGAGAGGGATAATTACTTTTCAATGACTGGATCAATACTTTTGTTCTTCTCCTTTATTACCTGAGAGATTGGATCTAAGGCCAGGGGAGAGTCAGGTCAGTCCCTGGATCTTCTGCCACCTAGCAGAGATCAATGTATGTGTCTGGGAGTCCAAGCTGGGGAGTGGGGCCAGGAGCACAATTCTTCGTGTGCTAACTTAATTTTAAATTGCTCAGTGAGAGAATCCATGCTTAGCAATGGCTATTCTGTCGCAACATCTTAAAAACTGCCCTGAGGGTATAAGGTATAACTCATTTTATGTGTCTTATTGAATAAATTTATGAATTTATGACCCTACCACATACACAGACAATGGTAAGAGCAGCTTGTCCATTCTGACCAGGAGGGATAACATCTCAAGCTTGGAAGAGGAGGGGATGAGTGGGATAAAGAGATGAAGAGAGGACCAGTGTGGCAGAACTAAAGGTACTGTCCACACTGTAGGTATCTATGTACATGCAAGAGTCCAGCACCCAGAATCCACCACTATGGGATCTGTGATGGTTTTACTCTGGGCCCTGATCTACATACATCTCACTCATTACTGGGAGACAACATTAAACTGTCCTTTCAAAGAACATGATTCAACATAAGTTTATTACAGCCTTTTCAATAAGGACATTAAAAAAAAGGCTAATAAGCAAAAGAATGAAGCATTTTGCTAGACTGTTTAGCCTTAAACTATCAGAATAAATGCCTTAAGCACCTTAGAAGCACTATTTGCATGCAAGTAATGTGCTAATTGCAAATGGGACTTACTACTTAATTAAAACTCATCACTAAGAATCTCTTTTGAGCCATATTTTGTTGTATGCTAGTTTGAGTTACAGTTGAAAGTGATAAAATGGTCTTTGAATATTTCCTTTTAGTTGGACATGTCACTATTCTCCCTGGTCTTTCCCCATCAGTCCTTGGGCTGTCTGAAATGTGGCATGAAGGAGCGTACAACTTAATGGCTAAGAGCAAGGTCTGTGATACCAGACAACCTGAGTTTGAGACCTGGCTCTGCCACTTGCCATGCATGTCCCTAACCTCTCTGCGACTCAGTTTCCTCCTCTGTAAGATGGGGATAATATTAGTATCTATTTATTAGGGTTGTAGTGAGGCTTAAACAAGTTATATAAGTAAAGCACATAAAGCACTAAAGGACAGTTGTTACTATTTCTATACAGCATGGAACATTAGAAACCTTACAGGCTTTAAAGACAGAGACATCTGAATAGGAGACATGAAGCCCATCTCTGTCAATTATTAGCAGTATGATGTAGGTTAGGTTATGTAACCTCTATGAACCTCAGTTTCCTCACAAGTAGAACAGGGGTAATCATACCAGCACTTCATTGGATTGGTGTGAAGACTATGGGCTAATGTGTCAAAAGTCCTGGCAAACATTAGGTAGCTACTCAATAATAAAAGTGTCTTTAAAATGGCTACCACTTGTTTCTAACTGGGTTCAAGAGACTAACAGGCTCAGTCCAGCTGCATGGATAAACATGGCTCCTGTCTTACGGGGGCCCAGGCTTCTTTCCTTTAGTTTGACCACAGGCAGACAAGGAAAGATAAAAATCAGCCCAAGGCTTGGCAGGGATTCACATTTACCCTGAGCTCTCCTCTGAGAAGCAGCCGATTGCCTAATCTACCCCGAGGCTGAAGCATCAAGGAGAGGGCAGATGGCAGTGGGCACTGTGGTCAGCCTGTTTTTCTGTACAAGGCAGCCAGTCCCATGCTAGTCTGAGAGTCCAGAGACTCACACACCTGCAGGCTGGTTCCCCTTCACTTCCTTCCCTGGCTTCTTTCTCAGGGCAAGAGGAGAGCAGCCCCTGCTTAGGCCACCCCCACTGCAGCATCTCTGAGCAGGAAGTCAGGGCCCGAGGCTCCCCATCAGCCCGCCTGCCTGAAGCACACACTGGAGCCAGGGAACTTACCTCAGAAACCAGTAAAATTTTAATGCACTCTGTAGTGCAGTCATGTCATACTTGGTTATGGCAAATAATCCCAGATGCCTGCAGAGGTAAAAATGGAGCTGTAATGTGCTTGCCTCCTAACCCGAGCTGACAGCAATGATGTACGACTACCATTAGCGGAAAATATCACTTCAACTAACCCATGATCCAGCTCCGCTCAGGGTCACATTATCCATGAGGAACAAATTACACTCCCAAAGTAAATACAAATTTTCTACACGAAATGGGTACAAAAAAAAAATAAAAAAATAAAAAAAGAGAAGGGGCTGAGCCATTCCCTTTGCCAACACACTGCTGAGTGACACAGATGATAAAGGACAGGACAAATCATTGGCTGACAGAGTGTTGTGCTGTAATCAGCTCAGCCGGCACGCACTCCAGCCGATAAACACTATATTCTCCCCATAGTGGCAAATACATAATCTTGAACATGGACATGGCTGCTTTAGATATTTACTACCATTTGGACTGCAGGAATACCCCATGTAGCAGTTGTTGCCAGAGAAGGAAAAACCCTGTGGGCTTCACAGACCCACAGACCCTCTGTGAGGGTGGGAGTGATAAGTGATAGTTTGGGGATGGACCACAAGGGGTTGTTGAGGTGGCGAGTGATGAGCTAGAGGGAAACTACCTTGGAGGTACAGTGCAGTTCAGGAGCCATGGAGATACCATGGGCCCTTCTCCTACATGCTGGTCACAAGAAGAAACCAGTCTGGAGAGAGTTCGTGGAATGTAAGAGGCTCTAGACTGGAAAGCTAAAAACTTCCCTCGTCCCTGTTCTAGCTGTTCCCCATAGTGCCTGGGGTGGCTGAGGCAAGTCCCCTTTCCTCTCTGGGACTTAGACAATCCATAAAGCAACTCCCAGGTATAACACTGATATTTATCAGGCACATGCTAGGTATTAGACACTTGTTGGAAGCCTATGATTTAATAAAACATTAAATGTGTATACACAGCCTACACTTAAAAGAGGACTGAGCTCCTTGATCAAACATGGCTCAGGCTTAGTGTACTGCCTGGTATAGCTTGCATCCCTAATTCATCATGGTGGACCACAAGGATTGCCTGTGTTGCTCTTCTGGAAGAGTTAACATATACCTTGTAGCTCTTTCTTTCTCATCTTGGACAACTGCTTCCCAGTGTAAACAAACAAAAAAAAGGTGCATTTCAGAAGACCCTGCACATCTAAGCTGTCAGTGAACTCAAATTATATTCATTCAATGTTGCTAGGCTGCTCCCATATTTGAATTTTTAGAAGCCAGTAGGACTGAGTGATGGTGAGGGTGGGTAGATAGATACATTCCAGCTCTCTTGCAGCACAAGGAGGGTGAGGCACAGAGAGGAATATGGCAAGGATTCTAAATGGCACTTCTGGGGGCATGCCCCAACTCACCCTATGTGCGGGGAAGCAGTATAATATAGGAAAAAGAGCTAAGACCCTGGAATCTTAAGATAGTTTAAATCTCAGCTCCATCACTTACTAGCTCTTAAACTTCAGTTTCCTTATTCGTAAAATGATGACACCTTCTTGAGAAGTTAAAAGTCCCCAAAAGGACCTAGCATAGAGTTTGGTACACTGCAGATGATAAACAATGGCTTGTGTGAGGACACATATAGATTCCCACAATAAATATTTAAGCAGGTCATATGAAGTGACTTTTGGAAAAGTGTTTTGAATAATACAATGTTCTACTTACACAAATGCATAAGTGCATGACCAAAAAGAAATTCCTATATTGTTACTGAAGGTAGAAACCCTGTCCAACCCTAATACAGAATAAAACAGATCTTCTGACATCCAAAGAATAGCCTAGATGATAATCTATCAGAATCCACTAACATATAAGAGTAGGTTAAAGGAATCACCAGCAAATGCCTCTGCTCATGACCTTCCTGCTATTCAGGTAGTTCAGGTTTTACAGTCAATTTCATGAGACTGAAAGTCATCACCTCTACCAAACTCCTCCTTGGCTTTACAGCTTTCCCTTCAGGTAATCCATAAAATCCAGGCCAGTGGCTCGTTCTAAGAGAAAGCAACAGAACCTTTTCTCTGGGAATCTAGACATTTCTAGAAGAATTTCTTTCATAGGTCAAATGACACTCATTGCCAATCAAATTCATTCTCCCTGTACTTGAATGAGTTAACACAAATGTGCGAGGATGAACTATGTTTATTCTCTCCTAGGAATCTGAGAGACAAGAATGGAGATAATTCTTGTACAATCTTCTTTCCAATTTGGCAAAGAGAAAAAACAATTACATATTCACTTCCCTCTGGATTTTGCCCTGCTGATGAGGCCTACCTCAATGGCTACATATTCAGTGCTGGATCACTGAATCCAGTCTCATTGTACAGAGGACAAAACTAAGGCTCAGCAACATTAGGTAACTTTCATCATATAACATGCAGAACTGTGTGGGAGAGAGCGTGGTCTACAATGTGAACTATGGTCCATGCTTAATGGCATAACCCCAGGATGTGTTTATCAATTGCAATTAATATGCCACACTAATGAAGGATGTTTATGTGGGAGGTTGTGGGAGGTGTGTGTGTGTGGGGGGGGCATATGGGAATCCCTATATTTTTTGTGCAACATTTATGTAATCTAAGTATCTTAAAAAAATAAAATAAATAAAAAAGACAAAAAAAAAAACCCAAAAACCATTAGGTAACTTGCCCCAAACCATACAGCTCATTAGTGAGAAATCAGAAACCCTGGTCTTCTGAGTTTCCCTCTCTATTACCCACAACTGCTATGAATAAGAGACTATCTAGAACAGGGGTTCTTAACAAGGAGTCAGTGAGCTTGAATTGAAATTCAAAAAAAACATTATTCTTGTGGGGACCTGTTGGTGCGGGTGTGATATATTTCTTAAATAATACACAGTATACTGTGGACTTAGTAAAGGGTCCGTGGTTTCCACCTGACTGGCAAAGGGGTCTGTGGAATAAAAAAGGTTAAGAACCCCTGATCTAGACCCTGTTCTTTCTTCTCACTATACTTTCCAAGAAACAAAAGATTAGCTGAATATAAATGACAGATTTCCACTAACTCCTGAGTATTTCTTTATTTTGCTGATTTGCATTTAATGAGAATTTGTACAATTATACCTCTTTCTCAGGAGTATGACATGGTAGTAAAGGACAGTTATCCTAAATATACATTCAATGTTGAGTGAAGCAATTTTTGGTTTGGCCTGAAAAATGTTATAGAAAAGAGAACTTAGAGAGGATTAAAAATAATTCTGCAAGGTTGCTATCAATAGAAATTTTAGATGGATGTAATATAATCAAGACAAGTGGGAATATGACAAAGTTGGAAGACAAATAAAAGGTTGTTTTGACCCAGGCAAAACCCTGGAGGGCTAAGAAGAAGTTGAGTGGTGAGCAATATGGAGTTCAGGCATCCAAAATGGAAAGCTCTTGAAACTCAGCCAAGAATGGTAGAAAATGACCAAATAAGCTGGGAAATTTATAAGTGACTTAGAAGTGTTTTAGGAGAAAATGAAATTGTAAAAGAAATATAGAAGTCTGATGAAGGGACCCCACATTTGCTGAGGTCCAGAAAGAAGCACTAGGATTGGTGTGGGATGCACTCAAGTTTGTGTGTCAGCCTTCTGGATGTGTTTCATTTGTCCCCTCCAGCTGGAGATGAACATCCAGGAAAGGAAGTACAAATTTGGCAACACAAACACCGAATTCAGGCCAGACACCATGCAAAATATCGAGGATATGAAAACAAGAACCATGTGGATCCCTGCCCTTTTGGGGGGTGATGGCTGTTGGCTTTTCTGCTATGGAATCTCAAAGGGAAAAAAATTTCCTCTCCCTACCTGCAAAATAGGGCAGCACCTCTAAATTGTCTCCAGACCAGATCATGTCCTATTTCAAAACCAAGGTGGGAGGATTCCCTACAAACAATAAAAGCCCTTCTGAGCTTTTGGAATGTTGCTGAAGTACACAGATTTTACCAAGTGTGAAATGTGGCCAGTCAAGGGATGGGACTCTTCCACTATAAGCACAAACCACATATCCAGACTTCAGTTTGACATCTCAGCAGTTTCTGAGTCCTTTGTGAGCCAAGTTAGGCATGTGGTTTGTGTTGAGTTAGGAACATAAACCTCTCCTGTTTTTTTTTTCTGCCGCTTTTCTTAGAAGCCACCCCTTGTCCCCATCCCTCTCCCCCACACAAATCAACACAAAATGATCAAACATAAAAAAATTCAGCATGAACTAAAAAATTAGAACACGTAAAAAAAGTGTGTACATGTGTTTTTTTTGAAGGGGGTGGGGTGGGGAATGTTGATGTGGAAAATCAGAGGTACAGGGTTCTCATTTAGCCAGGGTCCCAGCAGGCTGTCTTGGGCACTGGTGAGAAAATCACAGGAACCTAATAACCTTTTCCAGTTGGTCATTGCTATTGCTACACAACCCGTAGGGAGGAGACAGCGATCTGGAGTCACGTTAAAAGCTTCAATGGAAAAGGAGAGGGGTTCATGTCTATGAGGAGATTGTATATGTGTGTATTGCATGTACACACTATGTCTCTATAATCATAAGCCCTGTGTGGTGCACACAAATGCACAATATCTCTAGGCCTTCAAGTCTTTCTCCTAAGCAGTCAAAATTTGAATTTCAAGTCAAAATTTCAAGACCATCAAATACGGGGAAATATATGTTTCTCTTTGATATTTGTTATAAGGCAGTGGTTCTCAAAACCAATGAGTATAGGGAAATAGGCATTGCTACTACTAGGGTTGCAATTTGACAAAATCAGAATGTTAAATATTCATACATGAGACTGAGCAATTATATTATGAAGAATCCATCATAAAGAAAAACTAAAAAAATGACAGAAAGATACAGCTAGCTAGATAAACAGATATATACTCAGCTATACCAAACTCTTCACATACAAAGATTTTTCAACTTTGTTTGTAGTAGGAAAACCTTGGAAACAGCCTAAATGTCCATCAATGGAATGAATAAAGAGTTGTATGGTCACATAGTGGAATACTATGCAGCAGTGAAAACATACATAACAACATGGATGAATCTCGTAAACAGCATGTTGAGTAAAACAAATAAAACAAAAAACACCTCGAAAGCTTTGAAAAAAAAATACAGATACTCTGGTCCCACCCCAGACATACTGAACTGGAACCTCTCTCTGTGAGGGGTATTTGGGAACTAAGGGTGTTTGGGTACTTGGGAACAGCTGCTAAGGGGACAAGGGCTGAATAATCCACATAATTGCCTTCTAGGAAAGCACACTTAGTCTTGGCTCCAGGTTGTGCCAAAGGAAAGCCTGATGTTTGGATAATGGGTTTAAAAAACTTTGGGGACCCTTTGAAATTCAACAACCCTTCCATTCAGCTTGTATCAGGACCTGTGGGATAAAGGCTGAACCTCTGGTTCCAAGTAGAAAAAAAATCACACCTCAGATTCTTTGGCAGAGTACCAAGCTTTCTGAAGAGGATGATAGCCTTTCTCCTTTCCCAAGTGATTCTCTCTTGCTTCACCCCAAATAGAACTAGTGAGAATTAACATTTATTGAGTACTTACTCAAGTGCCTCCATTTACTCAATACTAAGTATTCATTTACTCAATACTAAGTATTCATTTATTACAATACTAAGGGTGATTATGTTGCTTGACCATGGCAACAAAGTAGTAAGGGATAGAGACAGAATCAAGCCTAGGCCACCTGATTCTGAGGCCTGAGATCTTGACCATTGGGTACTATGCCTTCCACGCAGCTCTGTCATGTGGTCCACACAATAAAAAAGAAGTGGGAAGATGGAGAGAGAATTACTTTTAATCTCCACATTAACTTCATACCTAATAGGGGGTGCTTCTTAGCAGAATGGGCTGCTGCCAGGGATAGAGAGAGGAAACAAAAGAAAATATAGGCCAAATATGTGGAAATATGCATGTTGCCTCTTTGTTCTCATGACACCAATTCCTTTTGAGTGGGGGATAGGAGTAATTGCTTAATTTGGATGATTAAGGTGCCAAGTGCTGCCTCTTTACTCTGCACTAGCGACAACGAAGAACAATCCCACATCTAAGATTTTCAAGATGTAGCTTTCACAGCCTTCTCTAATCCCCCGCCCAATTTCTACTCTTCAGAAAAGTCTTCCAGGTTCTCTGATATTAACGTGAAATGCATTCACATGGCTGGGAGCGGAGACTAAGAGAGATGCTTTGCTCAGTATCTCATCAAAGCCTTTTCCATGCACACGGATGTCTCCTATATTTATGGAAAGCTCTGCTTTTTTAGCCCTTTTCCCAGTCACTTCCACATTAATTAGTAAGGGTATCATTTAATAAATTATAGCTTCGTATCAGAGGAAAGCGGAGTTTATCTTAATTCAGTCAGCTGTGTGAAATACAGTACCCTAATTTTAGACCGCCAGTTCTGCAGATCCCTGCAGAGTAAGAGAATGACAGGTCTTCCAGAGAAAAGTCCCAGCGGGTCCCCTACAAGTCTCACTTTTGCCTCCAACAGCATCCCTGGTGGGGCTTGCTGAAGGGATCCCAGGACACTGAGTGGCATCTCTTCCATCATTAGCAATTCAGATTTCAACGCCAATCCTCGAAGCAGCACATGAAAGCAGCCTGGGTAGTGCTGGGGCTCCGAGGGGGCGCACAGGCAAGAGGCTCTGGCACAGGGGCCCAGGTTCTGACGTGGAGCAGAAGTCTGGAAGGATGGTGCAAAAGTCGGTGGCAAGCACCAGACAATCTCAGCCCAAAAGGAGGAGCTTGACAGTCTTAACTCTAACAAGGCCAAGCAGGCACGACTGCAATCACGTATTCTTGATTGCTCCTGCTGGGAAACCTTAGAAACAAAGCGTGGCAGGGCGGGACAGGCGATGAGTGCCAGTCAGAAATGGACAGGACCTGGAGGACAGCTGCAGGCCAAGGAAAGATGCCTAGGATGGCCGAGGTGAGAGGAGTGCTGCACACTAAAGGAATGCTGCCAACACCCTCTCCCTTTCCTGTCTTCGTCACTCTCTAGGACCTGGCTATCGACACCCATTTACTCTCCTTTATTGCCCTGAAAGTGTCTTAAACTCTGAGTGGTGGGTTTTGGCTACTTTCCCACCACCCATTTTTCCAGCCTGACACTTTGCTTCTTCCTGCACTCTGAGACAGAAACCCAGGTAACAAAAACCCAGGAATTCAGGTCATGGGAAGGGATGAGTTGTGGTGCTCTTGTATATAGGAAGTACCTCTGACCCCATGACCCCTCTGATAACCACAGACAGCTTAGCTTAATTCTAGAAATTTCCAGAGTTATACTTCTAGAAATGCCCAGATCTTCTAGACGGGTGGTTCTACATGCCTCAGAGATTCTGGTAATTGGTCTGAGTTGAAGCCTGGTCACTGGGATGCATAACAGCCTCCAGAGTGACACGAACATGCAGCCAAGGTGGAGACCACTGATTAAGACGCTTACCAGGAACACAAAACTGTGCATTCTTACCACCTTCTTCTACCAACCGCTCAAGAGTGGTGATCCTTTTGGAAATCACATTTCCTTTTCAAGAAAGAATGCCTGCTCAGTTGTGAAACCTCACGTAAGGTCCATCCCTTTGGAGAAGAGCCACAGATTTGGAAAGTGACATCAACCATCATGTACAGACTATCTCCCCAGGAGACACTCCTGGAAGGGTCAGAAAGTACCCATCCCTCCCAAATGACGACTGCCACATGGAAATGTGGCCTGGATGCTTTGGGGGGCCAGCATCCATATCTCAAATGCTGAACCACCACTGCCATCTACATTCCCCTGGCACCCACTACACTGGTGGCTAAGACACCAGGGGACCTCCTTCCAAGGAGCTGAGACTCCTGGAGGCTGAAAGAAGGAAGCTCCTACTTGCCAGTTAAACAAAAGAATAATCCACAGCCCCCTTTCCAGTGTGTACTTTCGCTGTCATCCAACAGCCCATTACCATGTCACAGCACAGCGCACCCTTCCATAGGTCACTTTGTTTAAAATGACATGGATAATGCACATGTCAGCAAGCTGACAGTCCTGGCCGTCCTTCAGAGATAAAAACCTCAAGGCGAGAGCCTGTTCTTATCTGGGGGACACGCATTGGTCTATCATCCAAGTCAGGCAGAACATGATTTCTCCAGAGAGCACTTTTTTCATTTCCTGATTTTAAGGAAATCAAATAAGCACCATTTGTCTTCATCTGAATATGCTTGACCTGCTCAAATGATGATGTCTTGCATTTTATAACAGGCTACATATGCTGAATTCAAATTAACGACAGTACAGAACAAGAGCCTTTAGATCTCTCTTCAAGGCTGGCAGCAGGAGGAGGGAAAAATTCTGGGCTTGGTGGAAAGATCTCTCTAAACACTAACTGCAGGATTTGGAATAAAATCTGCAAGTACATAGGAGGTGAAAGTCAAAGAATATGGCTCACGAAAGCTGGCTATGCAGGATAGATCCAGAAATGGGGGGAGGAAGGACCAGTCCATTCTTCTGGTGCCCAGCAATATAGAAACAATGATATTCAGGTCATCCTTTTCTAAAATATAGTGAGCAGCAGTAAAAATGGAAAGAAATTTGGTTGGGGGACTGGGACAGCTAGAAAGACAGACCAAACAGACAAACAATCCCTTTGCTTCAGGCAGCAAAAAGTACACTTTACCAGGTTGTGATCCAATCTTCTGGTGGCTCAAAAACCAAGCTCCCTTTCTTGATCCACGGTGAACTGGATACCCAGAGGCTGGTGACCATCAGCCTCGAAACAGAGTGTATACCTGCTGGAAGAACTGCCCGCCCTCATGGCCATCCTCCTGGGCAGAAGAGAGCAGTTCCCATCTGACCACCCCTGGCCCCTCCACCCCAAAAAATGAGATTCCTGGGAACAGGCATAAAACAGGACTTTAACATTTCTATCAAGAAGGCTAATGTGTACTGAAAAGCAGAAAGAATATGGGTCAATAAAATAAATGCAGACTGTCATAAACACCTAGAATAAGTGCAATGTTCCAATCTAGTTAAAAAAATTCAGATGATTATTAAAATAAATAACTTTAAAAAAAAAAATTTTTTTTTAGTCTATGAGTCTCCTTCCATGAAGTGAAAACTCACTGTCTTGTATATATAATTTATTGAAGGGTTTAAAAATAACAGACCTTACAAATTCAACATGTTGTGTCTTATCATAGGAAATTCCTCCATGAGAATAATGCCCCTCTTTTCAGAGGAGAAGGGGTGCTGTCAACATGAAGCTGCCCAGAAGCTGTGTGTATGAGAACCACAGTGTTCAAAGTGTGCCATGTGCGGTGCCCATGAGGGGGTCTTACCTTCTCCTCCTGGTCACTGTCGCTGTCGCACTGAAAATGAAGGTAAGAGAAAGGGTTAGTCCAAGGATTGAGTATG
>JAQZBX010075937.1:0-14517 GCA_029593785.1 Cabassous unicinctus
CAGAATTATAAATTCAGTGAAGACAGATTTCCATCTTCCCATGCTGTAACCCTTAAGCCTCTCCCCCTCAATCTCAGATTGGGTGTTGGGCATTTGACACCTTTTTGTGAATTCATACTTCAGTATGCCTTTTTCCAAAAGCATTTGCATTTCAACCAGATCTATTGTTAAAAGATTTGGAACAGCAGGGAGCAGGCTGGGGAGGATTTGAGAGATCAGGTGGTCTCTCTGTCTCCCCTGCAGTCACTCCTTGTTCTACTATACATTCCTGATGAAGAGACACATTCCTGATGAAGCAAGCAGTCTCCTCTCCCCAGCCCTGGCAGATTGTCACCTCTCTGCTTTAAGTTAGTGTCAGGCATTGGCTAAACAGCAGGGTTTTCATTTAATAATAAAATAGCTTAGCAAATAGGGAATTCTCTGTAAGTAAAGATCATGTAAGAAGACAGCGGATCAACATTTTAATTAAACATGGCGATTCCAATCATTTTTATCATTTTAGAAATACCCAACATTTTGACACATTTCAGGTATAAATTGATGGTTCCAGGCCCATGTCAAATTGAAATAATTTTTCAGGGTATACTTGTGAGCTTTCAGTGGCAGCAAGAGATGGTATTTAACAGTCAAAGCTACAGATTCTAGACATTCCCATTCAAAATTCTAATTCTGAAGCTCCCCTCCCTCCATAGATAGCTTTAAAAATTATCTTCCTAGAAGTCACGCACACTATGATAAATCAGTGTGATGCTTTATGATTTGCCAACTTCACACTAAAAGGCACTTGGTTTTCCCCGGTAGAATGTCATACTTTGTTCTTTGGTTGAAAGGCATGGCAAACAGGACTGGCATGTTTATTTATCTTAGCATTTACTCATTTATTGAGCACGAAGTATGTGATTAGCATCATGCTACTGCTGATCCTCACCGTGGACCATGCAAGGCAGCTATTACTGTCTCTATTTTACAAATGAGGAAATTGAGGCTCAGAGCAGATAAATAACTTGCCTAAAAGGTACACAGCTAGAAAGTGGCAGAACTAGGATTGGGACCCACAACAATCAAACTCCAAAAAACTATCTTTTGACTCCTGCCTTTTTCCCCAGAAAATGAAGTCCTGCACAGCCTTTGCTGAATGGGGACTCAATAAATATTTGTTGATTTGTTATATTTTCCCTGTATTCTAGGCCAAAGAAGATCTTTCATTAACTGATCACAAAGCTACATAACCCTTATTGTGGCAAGTCCTTTGTCACATTTCTTCTGTGCCAACACTCTGGCTCAAGACTACCGCTACCACCACCACCATCATTGTTGTCATCAAAATACAGATTTTATTTGAAGGAGAAATACTTTTCATAAAAGAAAGATAAATATTTTAAGAGATGGATCATGCGATTTCTTTTTTTCAGGGGAGGGGGTTCACTGTGTAATGTAGTTCCAAGGATTTTTCTTTTAATTTTTGTTCTGTTACCATATGTACAATCTAATATTTCTGATATATATTTCAATGCTGTTAATTGCATTGACAATGTTGTGCTACCATCACCACCAGCCATTACCTAAACAGTTCCATCATTCCAAACAGGAACCCTGTACATTTTAAGCCTTAACTTTTCTTTTTTACATTAAATATTTTTAATCTTTAAAATCTA
The DNA here is from genome assembly GCA_029593785.1 of Cabassous unicinctus. Classification (NCBI taxonomy): domain Eukaryota; kingdom Metazoa; phylum Chordata; class Mammalia; order Cingulata; family Chlamyphoridae; genus Cabassous; species Cabassous unicinctus. The sequence continues at coordinate 1,656 of JAQZBX010075937.1, forward strand.
GTTTTGGCTAAACACATTCTTGGTTTCACCACCTTTGTTATTACCCATCCAGTGTGTGGAACCACTTGCCTTAAAAAGTCTTCTGGGAACCATGCATAGGTTTTCCAGCAAACTTAAGTAATTTCCAAGCCATGGAGACTTCTTCCCCTACCACCCTACTTTTTATAACCACGGAAGCTGAAATTTGCTGAAAAGCCACACAGAAAATTTCACATTGAAATAACAGCCCTACCCAAACAGTACAAGCACCCAGCAAAATGAACATGGTTGAACAAAGTTCAGTTTGCGTATGACAAGTTTTGAAAACTTTGAAACATGTCAGGGAAAACAAAACCACCCTAAGAAAAAGGGTACAGTAAGCATTCCTAACTCTTTGAAGTCTAATTATACTGGCAGAAGTTACTGAGAGATATTCGGCAATTTTAGAATGCTAAAATTCTGTGGGACTGAATAAAGCTTATGAATAAAATCAGTAAATATACCCTGACTAAAGCTGGGTGCCTTTCACACATGTTTTACCTCTCCTTCTACATAAAAATTTTCTTGAGGGCATGACTGTCCCTTTTCAGGTTTAAAACCCCTGACAGGGTCTAGCAGAATGGTACCCTTGTAACAATTTGCTCAATAAATGTTTGTTGAATGACTACCAGTATTTAATAACTATTCTACAAAGACTTGTCAGTGATTCCAGCATCTGAGAGAAATTATAATTTAAAAGTAAACTACTGTGAATGTAATTAACACCACTGAATTATATATTTGAAAGTGGTTAAAAAAGGAGTTATAGGTTGCATATATGTTACTAGAAAATTAAAAAAAAAAAACCATAGGACTGTACAACACAGTGAACTCTAAAGTAAACTATGGACTATAGTTAAGACTATAGTTATAAAAATATTATAACTATTTGTAACACTAATGCAGTATTAATAGGAAATCTGTGCGTATTAGGGGGGTATATAGGAGAACTCTGTACTTTCTGTGTGATTTTTCTGTAAATCTACAGCATCTCTAATAAAAGACAAAAAAAATACACAACAGACAGCATTATGAATCTATTAAACACCACTGAATTGTACACTTTAAACTGCTTATTTTTAGGTTATATGGATTTCATCTAAAAAAAATAAAAGACTACAGAGATTAAGGAACAGCAACCTATATAGCTTTCATTTAAATTCAACATGGCATAGTCTCATATTTTCATATCAACTCTAAAGTAGAAAGAGGCCAAAAACATTTTTTTATGAGGAGGAAGTTTTTTAAAAAATCATTATTAAACAGATAAACTCTTAAAGTTCCAAAAAAATTTTCCAGAAATTGTTATGTAAATAATTTGAATTGCTTAAAGCTCTCGTTGCTTAGTGAGAAATATTCACAGGGTTTTCCAGAATCCCTCCTTGCTGCTCCTGTTTGCTGCCCCCCACCCCCTCATCCCGCCGCAGAGGCCAGGGTGGCAGCGCAAGGATGGCGCTCGGCTGCCGAGAGCTGAGGCGGGGGACACTCTGGGCTTCTTCCCCTCCGAGAAACGCTCCAAGTGCAAGCAGGCAGATGCGGCTGTCCCTGTACTCCATCCTGTCACCAATTTTAATCACAGTTCCAAATTCAAGGTGGCATTTCTAAGGACCTCAAACTTACAAATAATCTCCAAAACGAGGCCCCGTCCCCTTTACGAAAACGTGATGACAAGCTTTTTTTTTTTTTTTTTTTTTAGTAAAGGAAAACCCTCTTACTTAAAAGGTTTTAACAATCTCTATTTGGTAGGGTTGAAAATATAAACGTAGTTTCTAGCAGTTTAGAAAGCAGTGTTTTCTGATTATCGAGTTTTTCTCTTTCCGTTAAAGGGCCATTTGTGGAGATAAATGTGTAAGTGGACACAAACAGTCTAAGGACACTGTGCAAGGGTTTCAAGCTATGTTTTCAGTTGGAAAAGGCCAGTGAAAGTTAACACATTCCTGGGAAGCCACAAGTTGGACTCTTGTTTGTATCCAGTTTTCCTTCCTGCTTTCTGCTGCATCCCAGGGTGACAGCCCCGGAGCCCTCCTGCCTTGCCTGTTTTACTTGCTCATTAGATCTTTAAAAGAAAATGCAAATCCTCATCTCGTCATTAACTCACCTTAGAAGATAACTCAGATGTTCCTAATTTCTCATCTGATTTATCAGACCGGCCTCTGATAACTTTTGAAAGAAGTCTGTCCAACATTCTCAAGGACAAAGGACACTTTACAGAAATAAAAAGAAACTCTGACATAAGCCCAAGAGGAGAAAAACACCGAGAAGTTTGGTAAATGTTGCTGGCTCACTTCAGTACTATTTCAAGTTCTGCCCAAACGGAGACATGCATTCTACTGAAAATGTTTGGTTCAAAAACTGCTCTGATATAATCTATGAAAATAACGGCAGGACTCTCCATTTTACTCTGTTTCACTCGACACTATCGAAGCCTGGCAGGCTAAAGGAAACCAGCAGTCCCAGGTATCCTTCCCTTTAAAAGAAAATAACAAGTACAGCAACGTGATACGATCTGAGTGAATCAAAGCACATTTATTCCTAACCTCGGAACCTCTCACCAGGCGTGCGCACACACATATACATATACATATATATTTTAAACTCTCTAAAATTAAGTCTTTTTTTCACACACCAACACTAACTAAATCCTAGGGTCTTCTCAGAATGTCTCCCCATGACCAGGAGGTTTTAAAAAGGAGTCTATTTACCAAAATCATTACGACACTGTTAATTTTCCTCAGAGGGGGGCTGGAGGGAGGGCACAGGGGAAAGACAGGATAGCAGGTGAGTTTTTGTGTAAAAAGTGACCCCATCATGCAAATAATCAAGCGATTCTCTCTCAGGATCTCTGTTATCAAAGACATCTCCAGCTTTAACCGCATTTCTCGGCTCCCCATCAGAAATAGAAAAATGACTGGATGTCCCAGAGATGATGACCTACTACTGATCCCACCAAAAGTAAATGCAGACTTCTCTCCTCAAAGCCTGCCCAAGACTTGGGGGGAAATCAGGGCGGCTTGTGAGAGATGGTTGGCTTCAAGACCAACCCAGGCACATTCTCGGCCATATGGCTACACTTTGGGGCCTCGCAGGGACCAACCCCATGCTTACGAGAACTCAGCTATACTGCCTTAAAATTTCCTTCTTTTTAAACTTCTCAGTACTTAAGGGTCTCCCTGTTGGGGAGGTGAAGGAAGTCTTCTTAACAAAGTCACACTACAGTTTGTAACAACTAAGCAGAAAGGGTGTATCTGCGTGTGCGGGATAGGATACAGAGGGGGGCCAGGGGGGTTTTGTGTGTGTTTCGTTTTGTTGTGGTGGTGGTTTTGTTTTGTTTTCAAAGGAAGGAATTGAAAGATACAGTCAAGATTTCCAAAGAAGTCAGTTTCTGAGTAGGTCAATACAGCCAGGGAAGGAAAGCCGTTTGGGAAGCAACCTGATTGAAAACTCAATCAGCAGATCCTACTTCGGGAGACAGCAAGAGGTCGTCTTTAAAAAGGCATCCGATGTGCTCTTCTAAAAAACAAAATGTCTCCTTCAGGATCCAGAACGACCTCAGGTGGGAGAGCTCTGGCCCCTCTACCCAGCCAGGGGGTAGAAAGGACCTTGGATGGGAAGTGGGCGTCGGAGGCGGCGGGCAGGCCAGGCTTCTGAGAGGGCCCGCAGGGCTCTCTGCTCTGCCTTCCCCTCCACCTGGCTCCCGGCGGGGCGCCCTGGCCGTCCTCTGGGGGGCCTGTTGACTAACGAAACCGTAAAATCATAGGGCAGCCATCAGGCGAATAATAAACACGCTTGTGCTGCCCGTCTGCTAAGCCTGTTTAATGGGTCGTCCCTACATGTAAATGGGCTTCCTACCCCAGCCCCCATCGCTCCACCTGGATCAACAACAATGCCTCCGCACAATTATCTTACCTTAATGAACTTAATCTTTAATTTCCCAGCTTGGCCCTGGTACTCAGCGTCCTAACAAAGGAATTGGAACTGTTTGAGTCCCTGTGAGCCGCCTTCCTCCACAGCTAGGGAAACTTTAGCGACGACAAGGATTTTTGCCCCTTGTGGAACTGTCAAAAGCAATAAATATTTTTCTTTTTATTCCATCATTAGACCCTCCTAAGAATGCCTCCCCTTTGTCCACTGTAATTCCCAGAGCTCTCTGGGCAGGGGCGTTATTGTGGAAAATGAATCCTGAAGTGTTAACAATCCTGCCAAAGCGGCTACACTTTTTTTCCGAGGGCGTAACCGTTAGGAATGTGTCGCCTCGCCATAGCCAGCTCAGCGAAAAGAGCACTTGTGTTTTTTACCACTGGGCTTTGAGAAGGATGCTCAAGTTAGAGCATTGTGGCCACTGTAAATAGATGCACTCAGCAGAATAGAGCTTCTTCATTCCTAATTAGGGAAGTAACTCTAGACAGACAGAATGTCACTTGCTAGGCTGTGTGTACTGTTGAGTCTGTGCTCGCCCCCACAATGTGAGGTAATTGGAGTTGTACCTTTTAGAAAGCTGCTAATTTCTCACAGGAAGTGCTAACAAGACCTTTCTGGGCCATGTTTTCCTTCTTCCTTTTTAAGGAAGTTACAGACCTTCAGTAGTGGGAATGGCTGGGCCCTGGCCTGGCGGAGGAAACAGCAGTAATGAACCACTTCAGGCTGCAGTGAGAAAAAGGAGGCCTCGTTTTGGAGCCCTGAGAATACTAGGCACAACAAAAGGTTCTGTTTAAGCTTGTTATCCAGGACATTCTTACAGGCTACACAGCTCTCCCTGCAATGACCCTCTCCAAACAAGTGCATCAAGTTTGAGCAAATAGAAACACGCAACTTACAAGGCTCGGAGTTATAGTTTTCTTTCCAAAGCCATTTATATAATGTAGCTGCAATTAGCATGGGACAGAGCGAGGAGATTTAGGCTGCAAAGTTCTTTGAACAAAAGATAGAAATTAGCGGAGTAAGTAACAGTTAAATATCGGCTTCAGATAACTGTTGAAAAGACCTTTTAAATCATTTACTAATAAAAAAAAATAAAATGATTTGCCTCAGACCTTGTTCCAACCTAAGTGTGGTCTTTTAAATCACTGAACTGATTAATCTTACTAATTTTAAATTATCCAGCAAGAATGGATCAGAGAGAAAAAAAAAAATCCACACACCCCCAAATGAAAAGCACTACAGCTTTTAAGCTTGACAATTTCATCAAAATGTCCATAGGAATTACATAAAAAATTCAAATCATTATGAAATAAATTGCTACTTACATTATGAAAAGTCTGCAAAAGCTTTTTATAGACTTGAAATGCAGAAGTTCTATAAACTACACAGTAAAAAGAATTAGAAATTGACCTTTACAGATCAAGGGCTAAAATTAACAGTCTTCGGGGGGGAAAAATTCCCAGTTCACAATGGCTTTTAATGCCATTTTCCCCCTACACTCATTTATCTAATAACCATGGCAAGGTTAGGATAAACAATGAACAGTATGTTTTCACATTTTCCACCTTTTGTGTCCTCCATATGAATTTCTAAAACACTTAAGAGAATAGATACATAAACCTGTGACCTTCGAATGAGCTTTTTGATACTCTCAACATTTTGAATAAAAAGATCAGAAAATGGAGCCACTTTTACACAGTAATGAATTCCATTCTGTTGGGTAAACAAAGCTAAATTTTAAAACAGAGACCTGACATTTGTATAGCTCAAGAAGCTATTCTGCTCTTTTGGGGGTGGGCAGAGGGAGAGAGGGCGACATTGTCAGTACTTACGGTGGGCTAAATAATGACCAAATCTGCAATTCACATAAAAAGGAGACAAACCCATTTGGCCGTATTCAACAGAGAGCCACTGTTTCCAAAGACAAGGACAACAAAAATGCCTAATTTTTATGACAATTTCCCCCCACCCCATGAACAATTGATCCAGCTCACAAAAAAAAGGGGGGGGGGGATTGCTGGAGGCGGCCGATGCCCCCGTTCTGGAGCTGACGCTTATTGACGGGAGCTACAAGGGCCTCCAAAAGTTACTCCAATTTCCGTCGAGCTTTTGTGCATCCGTTGTCCTGTCTGAAAGGCTCAGTTAGGTATTGTTGCAAAAAAAGTCTGCACCCACATTTGTTCCCCTCTAATTCATACTCCGCATTGTGAAGTTTTGCTATTCAGGGGCTGATTGGACAACGGCCCTGACAATGGCCAAGCGATTAGTGTCTCAGCATGGGCTGGGGGTGTGGGTATAAACCTAGGGATGGGGCTTGAATTCTCGGGGGGCATTCAGCTGCCTCCCGGGGCCTTCCCGAGAGTGCGTGCCTCCTTGGCTGCAGGTAGTGCATTCCTTCAGACCGGGGAAACCGAATCCTTGTAATTAGCGTGTCCCGAGCCGGCCGGGCCGCCCCCTCCCTGCCAGGCGGCCCTCGGGGGCCCTGGAGCTTTCTAAGGAGCTCAGCCCCCGAAACGCCCCAGCCTCGTCGAACTGAAAACTTTCTCGGGCAGCTCGGTGGGCCTGAAACCCAGCGCAGGGGAGGGAGCGGGAGGAGAGCGGCGGCCGGGCCCTTAACCCTTGGCACGCCGCGCCGCCCGCAGGAAGGGCCGCTCGGCCCGGGCGCCGCGGTCGCGCGCTGCGGACCCGCCCGGCCCCCTCCCCGCCGCTTTGGGGAGGGACGTGCGCGGGCGGCGCCGCATCGCGGCGGCTGAACAGGTTGTTAAGTGTACAGATGTCAGTCTGGTGTTGTACTTGTCAGTAACTTGAATTAATTTACATTTATTTTCCTATTGTTTTATATCACTTTATGACAATGTGCTGCATAATATAATTTAAATCTTTAATGTACAACTAATTCTCTACCATTAATTTGTCAACATGATTACTGGATATGCCACCCGGAAAAGCAGGCTGCCTTGAAACACGTGGAAGACATTCCTGTGCTCTTTACGAAGGTTTACATGGGAAATGACAAAGGTTCACAGCGGTATTTTTCTTGGACTGTCTAGAATTTTCTGAAAACTACAATTTCAATGTGATTCCCACTTAAACTGAGGGATTCCGGGTGTGAGTTGGGAAAAAGACACAGACGCAGCCCCTTCTGGGGGAAATTAGCGAGGCCGCGCCGCCGCGTTCCCGCTGCCGACGCGGGAAGGGAGTCGCGGCTCAGCCGTGTGGCCCACGAGGCTCCGCGGAGACTCGGCGGCGCGGGGCGGCCCGGGTGCGGTCCAGGAAGCGGGAGAGCCGCGGGCGCCTGCAGGCCCCGAGGGCCTTGGGGAGGATTCGGGGGGAAAGGGCGGCGCCTGGGCACAAAGCGCTTGTGGCCGCGCGGCCCTCGGGGCGCCTCCCGCGGGCTCCCGGCGCGCAGCGGAGAAACCCTGGTCCTTCCCTCCGCGTCCCGGGAGGGCCGGGGCCGGCGTCCCGTCTGCGCGCACCCAGACGGCCGCGCCATTACAGCGGAAAGGGCGAAGGAGCACCCCCGAGCCTTATTGAACAGTCTATTAGAAAAATTAAGATATTCCGGGCAGAAGAAGTGTTTAGACAAAGGCTGTGCGCTTCAATTTCCGCGGTAGGCGGGGCGCCGGCTGCTCGGAGGAGAGTGGCGGCGGGCTCCGTAAATTGGCTGACAATCCCCCTTCTCTGGAGCCCAGTTATCTCTCCGTTGCCTGCAGCTCTGATTTAGAGTGGGAGCCGGCTTGTTTACCGGTTTAATTAATGCTCCTTTTCCAGCACGGAGGAGGGGAAGGGAAAGGCAGCGACTCGGGGGTGAACAGGTGTAGCTGGGCCTGTGGCGGAGCGCGCGGGGCCTGTGGCGGCCTCGGCAGACTCGCCTGGGCACGGCCCTGCCCGGGGAAGCGGTAGATGGCCCAGTGGGAAGCGCAGTAGGTGAGCATTATTTTAACTGCGAGCCTGTGATTGGAATGGCTTAAAGGGACAATCAGCACTCGGGTTTTTTCTCCTTCCTGCAGAATGCATTCTGATTCATTCCTGTCGCTGAGCCTCAAAGAAGGAGACCTTGACGATATAGGTCACAGGCACTTTGTCCTCCTCTTCCTCAGCCTTCACCTCAGAATGTAAGGGGAGAGCCACTTAGGGAGGAAACCTGGCTGCGCATCACGCTGGGGATGAGCTTTCTGCTGCGAAAAATCCCTGGCCATTCTCTTTATTTTCTTATTTCGGCTTTTAATTCCAAGAGCCTAATATCTAGGATTGGACTGTCTGCGGTCTACGTGTTTCTGTGACCTTACAGATAACAGGAAAGCTTGGATGGAAAATGAAATTCAAGCACCAGCTAATTTTAAAAACATAACTAAAAACTCATTCCCGAGGCGGGGGTGGGGATGAGGGGGGGGGGTATGGCAGTTTCTGTAAGCAGAGGCTGAGCTTGTTTTTAAATGAATAACTAGCTCTGGTATTTGCTAAATGCTGGCTGTGTTGGGGTAAATTTTTTTTAGTCATTAAAAACAGCAGGTACCCAGGGTGAGAAGATATATTTCATGACTTAAGTCACCTCTCTGCTTTGCCTGCTGCCTCTCTGTAAGTCAGCATCCTCAAGGAATAGAAGTGAAACCAGAAGCTGGGTCTGTCAGCCATGCTGGCCTTTTGGAGAGAGGAAGAGTTTTTGTTTTGATTTGGTTTTGAAACCCTGCCATTTACTGAGTGCCTGTTTGATGCCTACGTGTGATATTACTAACTCCCGACAGCTTCCTTACAAGGTGGTTATGCTTATCTCCATTTTTAAGAAGGATGTAGAGTGTGTAAGTGATTCTCCAAGGTCACAAAGCTAGTCAAGTGCCAGAGGGGAGGATGAAAACTTGGGTCTCTCTGACCCCAGGGCCCTCTCCTTCCCCCCCCACCCTCTGTGAAGTAGCAGTGACCCCAGGTACCTTCAATAATGTGCAGAAGGGGATTCCATTCTAGAGTAAGGCCAGTTATATCCTTGGTTGCAGGACACCTGCAAAATTCCAGACCAAGTTCTGGGTTCAGTTCTATAGAGACCACCCCACACACGTATAAACACAAAACACTTTGCAGAATACAGATTGCTGGACAGGGAGTTAGGATGTTTCCATTTCATCACCCATTAATGTGTGATCTTGAGCAAGGTGTCCTTACCTCTGAACGGGCACATTCTCTATCCTGCCGGCCTCACGGTGTGGGTGTGGGCCAGAACAGCCTGATGTGGGTTCAAATGCATCCAGCTCTGCAAAGAGCTGTTCAAATGTACAGTTTCCATCCATCTCTGCAAAGAGCTGTTCAAATGTAGTTTCCCAGGCATAATGCAAGAATACATGTGCATGTGTTTTGAAAGGAGTGAATTGCTATACAAGTAGGGGAATTATTATGAAAGACTAAAGCCCTTAGCTAATTTCTAAACATGAAAAGTCTGTCGACATTAACAATAGTGTGAAAAGTTCTCAAGTCATAGAATTTTGATGAAAGAAACCATTAGTTATAACAAAAATGATATTAATGTTGGCTAATGTCACTTACTATGTGCCAGACGGTGTTGTAAGTACTTGACATGTACTGGTTAATCCTCACCATAACTCTGAGATTGGTACGTTATTATCCTACCCATTTTACAGATGAGAAAATGGAGGCACAAGGCCATTAGGCAAGTTGGCCAAGGTCATATAGTTCATAAATGGTAGGACCAGCATTTGAATCCAGGCAACCTGGCCCTGGAACCCCCACACTTCATCACCGTGCTGTACTGTTCCCATGAGAGAGTGTCTGTATTAGCCTACCTCTCTGACCCAAATCTTCAGGAGTCATGATGGAACTGAAGCCCAGAGAGGTTAAACGATTTGGCCAATATCGCACATCTGTTTCACGGCAGAGCTAAGAGTAGAGTTTGGATCTCCTTATGTCCAGTGGCAGCTGTATTTATAACATGATTGTTACTCATTTCATCCGGCCTTAGCTCATCTGGAGAGAGACTGCTCTGCCACCCCAGGCAGGCTCCTTAACCCCCTCTAAGTCTAAGATAATAGTGTCCATTTCATTGTTTGGCAGATTAAATGAAATAATGCACATATTTGGCACTGTTCCTGGCACTGAGTAAATACTCAATAAATCCACCTCAAATTGGAAAGGATATAGGAAGAGAAACGTGCACAGGGAGCGACCCTGACTTGGACGTGGCTGCCCCTACTCAGTGAGTTGACCCAAGTAAAGGTGAAGGAAAAGACAAAGGGCTAGATGAGGGGCTGGGGCATTGCGGGGAGGAGGGCAGAGCCCACCAGTTGTGGAGGACTGTGGGGCCAGCCCCTCAGGTATTAGAGGGTCTTCTGCAATGAGTCACCAGGAGACTGGACGTTGAGGTCATTGGCAGGCCTGAGGGGCAGAGGTGAGGTACTGACCGAGTGAGACCACCAGAAGGGCTGGAGGAAAGCCAGGTGGGGAAGCCCAGAATAAGAAAAGTGGCTGTCTCAGCCTTCAGCCTATAAACAGCGCTTGGTACCAACTCTTCTGAACAAAGTAAGGAATGACTGAGGGATCTCTTCACAGTGGTGGTCTCTGGAGACTTCAGCCCCGTTATTCCAGCCACATGGGGGTGACATGAGATGCTGAGTGGTGAGGAAGAACCACAAAAGGCCTGGCTGCCAGGAGGTTGCCCAAGGAAGGGGGACACCTGGAGAGGTGTCTGTCTGTGGGGTGGGAGGATGGCTACCAGGTTGAGGTAAGAGAGAGCCCAGCATCCTACGGAAGGGAGACTGGCTGAGGGGAAGTTGGGGCCAATGCAAGGGTGAGGCAGCTGCTCGTTAGGTTCCTAGTTCCAGGTCCCTGGAGCCTTTGCTGCCCTTGAGCGAAGGGCTCACCGCCTCATAGAAGACAGTGGCAGGTGTAGGGAGGTGCTCAGGCCTCTGGTGTGGGGGTTCTCCAGCAAAGATCATAGGGAAGATGCCCTGGTCCCAAGCAGTGGTTCCCTGTCCTGGATTGGTCTCCAGGGATAAGCTGGAAAAGTCTTGGGTATTAGAGGGGGTACCCTCACCTGTGGTTTAAGGGGTTTCTAGTTAAAGGGACTTGGGATTTGGGGAGAAACATTCCACCTGATTTTGAAAAAAAAAAATATGTGAAGACCTGGAAATGGGAAAACATGTCTGGTCCCTCTACCCCTGCACCCACCTCCACACAAAGGTGTGACAAATAGCAGATGCTCAACGGCTATATGTTAAAAAGTGAATAAAGGGAATACCAGAAGTATTTATTATTGAACACTCAAAAAAGGTAAACTAGTTAACAAGCCACGTTAAAAAGGGCATGCCAGCCACCTCAACTCTTGAGAGACAGGAGAGAACCTCTCTCCAAGTCAACACTTCCATACCTTTGCTCTTCTCTGTTTTCTTATCTGTAAAATTTCCCAACTGGGGTATTGTAGGGATAAAAAGAGTTATTAACATAAATGTAAACCAGACAATATATTAAATAAGTCTAAGGGAATAGTGTCTCATCTATAGAGAGAGCAAGAAATATGAAATGAGAACTTTCATTATTTCACATTTCAATCATATACTAAAATAGAAAGGAGTATGGTGAACTCCCATGTTTCTATCATTCAGCTGTAACCATTATCAATTCATAGCTGATAATTTTTACTCTTCCCCATGCCCCCACATTGGGTTATACTTTGAAGAAAATCTCAGACATATCATTTCATTCATAAGCATTTCAGAATATATTTCTAAAAGAAAGATTCTTGAAAAAGTATAACCATAGTTCCATTATCACACCCAAAAACTGACAGCAGTCTCTTAATATCATCAAAGATTGACCTGCTGTTCAAATGTCCTAATTTGTTTCATAAATGGCCTTTTACAGGTGGTATTTCAGGTCATGATCCAAAGAAGGACAGCATCTTGCATTTATTTGATCAGGGAAGGACTTTCTCCTAAGTCTGCAGAGGCTGGGAGACCTGGAGCCGGGGTTTGCCTAGACCTGACCAGAGCAGTGATTCCCGGTGTCTTCTGACCAGCCACTCACCGCTTAGGAAGGGTTCTTGGACATTTAACAACTGATTGAGAAGTCCTTCTAAGCCTTGGAGACCCACTAAGGAGGTGCTTCTTGAGGGGCGTAAAGGGGGTGTTTGGTGGGGACAGACACCCACTCCTTGCTAAGGTCTAATTTAAAACAGAAACTTTCAAAGCAGGCGCTAGAGTTCCTGCCTCATCCTTCTCCAAACCCCACTCCTCCTCCTTCAGGTCCTTTCTCCATCACCAGCTCTGCCCTGCCTTCATCACCCAAACTCAGTTGAGTCCCTGTAGCATTTAGCACCCACCCCCCTTTTTCATCTTTGGCTTCTATTACTGCTTTCTCAGAGAATTAGCTGTTCTGAACAATAAATGTCCTGCCTCCTCAACTAAATTCCAAGTTCCTAGAAGATAGGACCCCTCAGCATCTGGCACATACTTGCAATATGGAATCCTCTCAAAGGAATATTCTTTAAATACTTGTTTAAGATTTATCGAGTGGAACAGGAAAAAGCTGATATGCTATTAATAAAATTACACACCTCTTTATATAGTCAAAATGGATTTGTTATGTGCACTGAACACATTTGAAACATTTTTTTCTTATCAAAACATTGCATGCCTATAGTCACAGATTAAATAGTATATATGCACTTACCATAAAAATGCTACAGCTTCTCTCACCTGGAGTCCACTACTCAGAAGCAACCTCTTTGGTCTGCTTGTTTTCTGGTTCTTCTAGTGGATTGAGAGTTGCCAGACTTAGAAAAAAAGAATACAGGATGCTCAGTTAAATTTGAATTTCAGATAAATGACTTAATATGTATTAAATATTGCATAATATTGTATCTGGCAACCTTGGGTGGACCCCCCTAACTCTAACGTACTTGTATCTCTATTTCTTTTTCTTT